>ML780994.1:742121-757762 GCA_009831015.1 Picea engelmannii | reverse complement strand
CTAATAGAAGCTTCCGCTTCTAGAAGGATCTTCCTCTAGATGCTTCTTTTTAGTATAAATAGGAGTCGAGGGTATGAGAACCCTAGCTTGGATATTATTGTAATAGAGCGCTACTCGATTGGAGGTTTCCCCCTCGAAGAGGCTTGTGAACATTGCTATCTGATTCAAAGTGCTATTTCTGTTGCTATTTCGTGAATCATTTCTGTGTATTGTGAAGATTATGCTGGATATTTTATTGTTATTCTGTTATTTCTAGCATTTCGTTTCTGTTCTGCATATTTTATATATCTGGTATCTTGCAAGAAATGATTAGGTACCTGATTCAACATACAAAGGTTAGCATTAGGATAATGTTGAATGCTCAAGGAAGGTGTGTTGGATCATTTATGTAAGAAAATTTTGAATCTGATTATAAATTATGAAAGGATGAAATTCATTTCGTCAATAACTACTTGATTTTTTTTATTTTTTATGTCTGAACATAATTGATATAATATCCTAGTTAATTTATATGATGAAGGGAGATAATTCAAATCCTTAAGTGGAAATCCTTTCCTCACTATACACATTAGGCTAGGATACACGTGGACAAATCAACTGATCAGAATAATCTTTGATTAGAAAGTATTGTAATGTAAGGGATTACATAGTAAGCAATTACTAGTAGTAAAGCAATTCAACAATAATTTACAACAAAATACCGATGTATCCATACATAGATGATGGAAGAGAAGAAAGTAATGGTATAAATAGAAACAAATAGTCTTTAATAATAATAATAATCTATTTTTAAGGTCACGGCCAAGCCAGAAACTAAATTGGTGTATGAGACCACCGTGTTTGCGAGACAAGGGACCCCCTCCACCCAACGATTTCACTGGTAAAGTCTACAGAGGTATATACATACCCTACCCCGCTCTAGATTTGAGCTTGTGACCTCTTAGTAGGAAACACATGTTCTTAAACATTAGGCCCACTCAGGTTGTATAAAATAATAACAATTATCCTACCCCTACTGGATCTGAACCATGACCTCTGAGGAAGAAACATATGCTTTTAAAAATATATGGTTATCAAAAACCACACATTACATTGTAGATCCATGCTTATTTACATATACAATAGAAGAAGGTAGTTACAACAACCATAACTACCTTGATCGATCAACCTAACAAAGCAGTCAACCGAATCGACTACATAGTCAATTATACTTCTTGGTCATCTTACTCTTTACAATATTCAACCATTTTGCTTCATTGACTAGTTGACTAGGCACCTCCAACATCTCCCCCAACCTCAAATCCTTATTCTTCTCAAAGAAGTGGGGATTTGAAGATCTTACAAAATTATAACAATTTTTTTTTATGGCTTATCCATTTGTATGCTAGTGATCTAGGATGATTGTGTTGGAATAACTAGTTGATCAGTGGATGTACTAGGGATAAATAACTTGGACCATGGCCATGGAAGTGATGCTACAAGAACATAATGTGAAGAGGAATCCTTTGAAACTTCTACATAAGTGGTGTAAATGGGCATGGGAATCTACTTTATTTGGATTTCAAAATCCTTCTAGTCTTCCAATGCTTTCTCTACTACGATAGACCATTTTTTTTTATTTCAACCGAATAGTCTATCTTTTTAGGTATGCAGGGATATTGTACTATGACTAAGTTAGGGTCATATTTCTTCTACATCTTCTGAAATTGGTGGTGAATTTCCTAGATATTGTTTGAGGTTGTTGTGGCCTCTATTTTTGGATTTCTTCCTTCTTATAACCAATACTAGTCTTGTGCTTGCAAGTTAGCTTCAACTTTGTTCTCTTCTTGAAGTTGTGATGCTAAGATATCTTGAATTCATTGATCTATTATAGAACATCACTATATTTTAAGTTCTAGGATGAGTGCCTACATTACTTTGAGCCTACTACAAACATTACCAATATATGTTGGCAATTTGGTGAGGATTGTATTCATTCCTAAAACATGGGCACCGGTTTCATCTAAGCATGTTTTGATTTCTTCAAAATTTATGTGTTCCTTTTTCAAAATTTATCCCGTTTGGTCGACTTCCAGTCTCTAATTCTAGGTGAGAAATTATTGGTTGTGGTTGATTAGGTCATCGACCAAACTTTGCATGTATATTAGGGAATCAAATGGTGGATCGACTGAAGTGATTTCTAGTGTATCTTCTACTTTGTTTGTCCAACCATGCCATATGTTTTCCTTTTTCATCCAATGATTCCTTAGTTTCATTGTTTATCCACTCCATATTTTGTATGTCTCTTTTCTTACGACTTTGTAGAGTTCCTGAATATTGATGTCAGAGGCATTTGTGGGATTAAATTCCACTACAAGTTTCCTACAATTTCTCTTCTTTGGTACTAAGGCCAAGGGTGTTGGTTTTCCCAGTTATTAAGCTATGTCCTCTTGTCGTTTTGTTGGTTTACCTCACCGACGTGACTTTGCGGCTTACCTTCTTTTCTATTTATTTTGAGCATAATGTTCTCGTGATTTATCCTCAATCAAATGTTGTTGGTTGTCTTGGCCTCTATTTGTGGCATCTGTTGTAGTAGGATCCTCACACTTTACAAGGATTTATTGAAATATGGGAGTTCCCTTTTGTGGTGATGGATCCTTGGTAATTATGAAAATAATTTATGCGATCATCAATCGAGGAATTCTAGGTACCTTAATTGTAAATCTTGTTCCCTCAGTTTTCTTCTTCTTAGCATCTGTTGTGGTTTTTGTTGCTACATGTGCCTTTTTCTTTCAAACCCTCTCATCCTTAATTTACAACTACTTTTTTATTGTAATGTTGTTCTTGAGATCATCGATAATGATGCTATTTTCTCTATCAACTACCTTCATATACTGTTGTCCAACACTAGATGCTAGAAGTTGTTTTATTTTTCAAACTTGCTCTTTGGTAAGCTTCCCTTTCTTATTTTCATCTAGTATGAGGATTTTCTAGGATACTTGGTCCAACTTCATATTTAGTCATGTATCCTAAAATTCTAGTTGGTTGGCTCCTTGGATTATGACATCCAAGGTATCCTCAATCGACTCATTAGCCAAGTCAACTTCTTCCCTGTTTTTCTTATCCTTGTTGATTTTTTCATGATTGTTTTCTTTCTTGGATTTTTTTTGGTTGGCCCTACTTGTATCATTAATGGTATTGTGTATATATCTAATTCATCCTCCTCTTCGACTTCTACATTTTGTAGTGGCATGCCTATCTCTAAGCTAGTCTACCTAGCCAACCTTGAAATTGACATAGTGGTGTTCAACTACCTCGACACTTTTTTCCTCAACTATTGGGTAATATTCAATTTCATTTGGTCGCCCCATTATCCCTTGTGAATACCAAACCTCAGTGAAGCTCAGATCTAGATAAATGTGAATTATTGGTTGTAATTCTCTCTTGATATTATGGCGAACCCTCCACTTGTGAAATATGGACTTTAGGGATTTTACCCATTCTTCAAACATGTATTGGGTGTAAGGTCCTCAATATTTCCCTAATATATTTCTACAAAACACTATAAATTCCACATTGTCAGTGTATTTAGCAGTGTGAATGCAGACTACTAGACTAGGATGACTTGTTATATGGTGACCCATATTAGTGAACATGCATACCAAATCACTTTGATCACCTCTTAACATTACTCATAGTTGTTTCTAAGGATTTCAACAAATTCCTCCACCCAATTGTATACCTTTCCTTCTTCAACTATCCTCCCAATAGACTTCAACATGTTTAGCTTGATATTTGAAGCTTGATCAAAAATTTTCAAGCACAAAGTGACTATCTAACATGTCCATTTGAAATGATTCTTGAGGACCTAGGGGTTATAACTATCCCTTTGGACTTCTTTGCAATAGTTCCTACTATAAATTTCTAGATCCATTATAGTGGGTCCACTGTTTTCATTATGTCTTGTAAAGGATTCACATGTTGTGTCTGTTGTGTTTATAGGTAAACGGGTTGGGGTAGGGAACTAGTCACCAATATGCTTGTAAACTCGACAACATGATTCATTAATTTATCAAATTGAGTTATTTTCATGTGGTCGATGTTGACCTCCCATATAGTTGACCATATTGTGGTTATTTCTTCTTCATTGGTCAACTAACTTGTGATCGACTGAATCTTTTATTTGACTAATTTTTTTATTTTTGATGGAATTTTGGCTTTGTGCATCCTAATAGATGGTGTATCATTATTTTTCCATTCTTCCCACTGATAATGTTAGTCAACAAGGATCTGTATATGTCTTATATGATTTCATTCCTCCTCTTTTGTCTCTTCTTCTCTATTTCTACGATGTTGGTCTTCTCTTTGTTTTCATGTTTCCTTACTACATCGTTCATTTTTTCTCAGCTGATCCTAGCCAACTTTCATGATCCTTGCATGTTTATTATTATCACTAGTTCATAGTTGTTAGGGCTCATCAATTAAGTCCAAATCTTTCGATGGTTATTTACCCAACTTTTCCCTAGTTGACTATTTTTATTTTCAAGAACATACCTATCAAAGAAGGTGGTCTTAATGCAGATTCCTATCTAATGTAATCTCAATGGTAAATGGTTATATATATATATATATATATATATATATATATATATATATATATATTCATGGATAGTACCTCTTTGGTTGGGCACAATTGACTAATTTGTTGAACACCTTCCCTTGGAGTGTTCAAAGTTCTACTAATCAAATTGAACTAATGTCCTCAATCTCATATGGCCTTAACCAAGTTGTTTCTAGTTCCAATATATTTCTTTTTACTTTGATATCATAGAAAAGTGCCATATTCCTAATGCCAATCTCTATTTTCCTTATATTTCTATCATTCCATGCATTTTGTTGTTGATTTTGTACTTCTTGGTGGTGGAGTCTAATCATTCTTTCTTCATCAAGATTGTTCAATTGGTGTATTCAATCTTCCCTAGATTTTTTTGAGTCCTATTGCAATATTGAGGCTACTCTTTTTGTGTTATCTATAAAATGTAGGGGGATCACAACCTTCTGTTTGTAGACCAGTTTAAAAGGTGTTTGTCTAGTCAACATTTTGTATGCAGTTCTATATGTCCATAGGATAGAAAATACCTTATCATCCTAATCATATCTATCAACCCTTCATATATTTGTATGACATTTATTTAGGGTTTAGTTAAAATATTATAATGATCTAGTTTCTTATGGAGAATAAGGTGAACTCTTCCTGTGTTCAATAAAAAAATCATCCATTTTTTATGATACCATTCAATAAGTGAGTTCCCCCATAACTTATTATTGTCAGTGGGAATCCAAACATTGTATTGATACTTTCATAAATAAATTGTGTTGTTACCTCTTTAGTGTAGGTATCGAGTATCTCTTCCCATTCCCATCTAGTTAACTATTCTTCTATTCATATATCAAGCTCCTACTCTTTTCCTCTTTTTTGGAAAGGTCCCACAAATTCAATAGCCAAATTTGAAAGGGGAGGATTGAGTCAATCAACAATAAAGGCTTGGTATTTGTCACACTTATTTACATTTTCTTTGCAATCCATACATAGTTTGTGCCACCATAATCATGCTTGGAATATTTTTTTGGCTGCAGTATTTGCATGGAAGTGGCCTCCTATCAGACCAACATATTCTGTCTTTATTATACTATCTCTCTCATGTTCCAAGGCACATCTTATTAATACATCATTTGGTCCTAGTTTATACAAATATACATTTATTAGTGTGTACAAGTCACCTTTCACAATAAGTGTTTTTTTTCTTTTTCTTTGGTAAATCTTCAAGGGTTTTTCCTTCTTGCAAAAAATGGACAATTTCTTCACATCCTCTTGGCGAAACCTCAACTTTAAGTAATTGAGAATATAGAAGATCATCTTCTATTACTATGTATTATTCCATTGTTTATACTCTTGATAAATGGTCTGGCCCTACATTATTGTTTCCTGGTTGAATAATCACTTCAAATTCAAATTATTGAAACAACAAAAGGTATCTACAAATTCTACCTTGGTGGACTAGATTATTGACCAGGTATTTGAATTCTCGATGGTTTGTATAGAATACAATAGGTTTCATCAATAGATAATGTTTACATATTTTTAGAGAAAAAAACATTCCTAGTCCTTCTCAATCAATAGGCAGGTAGATTTTTTTTTCCTTGTTAATATTTCAATTAGCATATGCATTGGGATGGTTGACTGATTTATCTCTAGGTTGTGAAATAATGGTTGACTTATTTATCTCACTGCGATGTTAGATGTATCCATATGCACATGAAATTTCTCTAACCAATCAAGGATTCTCAAAATTGGCACTGCAACTAGTTTTCTCTTCAATAGATGGAATGATTCACTACAATACTCACTTCACACAAATTCCACATAATTTTTAAGTAATTCATCTGTTAGAAACATAATATTTTAATAACGTATTATAAATTTTCAATAGTATCCCATATGTTCGAAAAACATTTTTAACTATTTAGTATTTACAAGGGGTTTCAATTCAGTGTCACTTTGATTTTTTCCGTATCCATATTTATTCGATCCTTTTAGATGACATGGGCTAAAAATAGGCCAATGGGTGTGGAAAATAACACTTATTTATATTCAACGATAGATGTATTTGTCCACATATTTATAGCATCAGTCAAAGCGAATGTATGCTAGATTTTAGTAGGAGGATGTCGCATGTTTATAAAAGGGAACGAGGGAGAAATATTTCAAACGGGTGAGGGATATAATGAGGGCATGTTAAATTAGTTAGAGATAAGATGACTTATAACAAGACATTTGGCCTTTCCTCTAGGTTATTTCACTAATAATCATATCGTTACATGCATCTGATAGAGGACAATAATAATTTTCCACACATGTGCACCCATGCGAGTCTCATATCTATGAATATCACACAATGTGTAGCAAATCACTTCATCCCATTAGTTGTCTCCACAAAAACATGTCGATCTCTTATAAGAGAAAGCCAAAAATACGAAGAACACAATCTGTGAGTAATTTATCTTCTGAAAGTATGTTACTCAGATGCCAAGTGTTGGCATAGCATGCCAACAAGACACCCATAAGAGCCAGTTCAAAGCTTCCACCAGATGAAAAGGAGAAGTTCCTATAGATATATTTATGCTCACCAAATCTTCCTAGACTGCATATTTCAGATGAGAATCTGAGGACTTTTTATTTTGGGATAACATTTTCTTAATGATTTTGATGAGATTCTTATTTGAATACTCAGCTAGACCATTAATTTGTGGATAATAAGTAGTAGAGTGACCAAGCTCTTTTTTATAATTTTGAAAAAATTACAATGTCTTGGCAGATTTAAAGGCCCGCACATTATCAATTATGATTTCACTTGGGTATCCAAATCTGGCCAAAATTTCTACTCAAGGAACTTGATGATAGTTGTATCAGTTGCAAGCCTTGTAGGGATAGCCTCTACCCACTTGGTGAAATAATCTATGTTTGTTAGGATCCATTTATTTTTCCCACTCAAAATTGGATTTGATTTCACTAATGAAATCCAATCCCCATTGATAAAAAAATATCTCTCCTTTAAGAAGCCTCAGTAGGAGGGGCTTCAACTTTTGATTTCCTGCAAACATTTGGCACTCTACACATGCTCTAACCCTACAATTGGCATAAGAAAACAATGAGGGCCGACATTAACTAACTTTGAGGATTTTGTATGTAGTTATCCTTAAGGGAGCATTTGTTCAGGTTTATGAAGTCCACATAAATCCTTATCACTCCACTCTTTTTCCTATCTGGAACCAAAATTTCCACCCATTTAGAATACTTGAGAGGAATTATGATATGAGTATCCAACAATTTCCTGACCTCTTTCTCAATGGTAGGAAGTAGCATGGGATTAAATTTCCTTAGTTTTTTCCTCAAAGGTTTACTACCATGATTGACGAGTATTCTATGTTGTATTATGTTGGTATCATATGTTTTTAAGTATTCATATTTCTAGGTAAAAAATTCCATGTACTCCTTGAACAATTGCAAGTAGTTTTCCTTATGCTCAACATAAATCTCTTTTGACAACTTTATGTACTTAGGTTATTCTTCAGTCCCCACATTAGAATCCTCAGTGTTATCATCTTTAGGAAGAACTATTGTTTTTATAGGTACATCATTTATGTCAAAAAGTTGCTCCAATAGTACCTTCCCTTTGGGAATAAAGTTATTCTTGAGTTGAATTACCTTATGCTCAATCATATAGTCACTAAAGTCATGACTGATTTCAATTTCTTCCTCACTCTCCTATTTAGAATCTTCTTCATCATCTAAATCAATATGAGTATTGCACCTACATGAACTTTTTAATTTGCTGGTCATTTTCAAACACTAGCCAATACTTGATATTGTCAGGGATGGATGGTCTATACCTCATCTCAATTTCGTATTTCATTTGGGGAACAACATGTGTTTTAAAAGTACTAGCTATTGCTGCTAAGGAATCAACCTACTAGTTAAATTCTCTTGAGATAACAATAATATTGAAAGCTTCATAAAAATTATCAATCAAATCCCATACTTGATTCTTGTATTCCTTCATCCTAGGATTCCTTGTCTAATAGAAACATTTAATTTTCTGCACCACTAGCTCTAAGTCTCCAAATGCCAAAATCTCAGTAATTTGCATTTTTGTTTCTACCTCCAAGCCTAAAACCAGAGTCTCATATTCAACTACATTTTTGGTGGCCTCAAACTCTAGTTTGTAGGACACATGAATTTATTTTTATTAGGAGAAACAAGTACTACACCATCTCCCACTCCTTCTTTTTAATATGCTCCATCAAAGAAGATTTTCCATATACCCTTTACTTTATTAGGAGGGATCACCAAATGATCTGTGAGTGTTAAATATTCTTTGTATTCTTCATTGGTTGCGATGATGCAAAAGCCAATATCTTCATCAATAACATAGATGGGATGGCTTACAAGGTTGTTTTGATCACTAACTACATAGGCAAACATTGTCTCTGTGTATAACCTTATTTTTTCTCCTCCAAACACTGGAACAATAACATAGGTCATATCCATCTGCATTGTACCTCCCAACTTGTGTGCCCATGTTCCTGATAGAAGCACACCATAGTTTGCTGACACATCAACCACCACTACATCCATCATAATGATATTAACAGGAAGCTAAGAACAAGTGACTACCATATCCTTGAGTATCCCATCACATTTCACTTTTCTAACATCAAAAGAATAGAGGTCATGATATTCCCTAGTTATATCCAATCCTAATTTTTTCATGACTAATTTAGGTATAAGATTATGAGATGCTCTAGAGTCAAACATACAACTATGCAACATTTTGTCATGGATATTCAATGTTACATAGAAACGTGCAACAAAATATTCCTTGTCATCTATGTGAGGGATAAAAACTATAATGGGGGAATCATCTTGTATATTTACAACATCAGGAGGGCTTGCTGATCTTTTTACCTATATGTATCTATCAATTTGTTTGTGATATGAAGGATTATTATCCAACTCCACCAGTGGGACATGAATCTTTATCTTGAACAACTCTTTTTCAACGTTAAAAGGTGGAATTGATTCCTCAAATTCTTTAACTTCTTTTTCTATTTTTGAAGGCTCCCCAACCTCATTAGCCTTAGGAATATTGGTTAGTTCTTTGAATTTATACTTGAAAAGACTTGGGATAGGTTTCTTAGGCCGAGGCTGATTATCTTGGATGGTTGTCTTCTGTCTAGGCCTGATATTATACTTCTTATGCATATCATCCTATAGTGCATAAACAAACACTCTATATTGGGAAGAGGACAAAACTTCTTGGATTTATTGACTCTTTAGGATCTGCTTATTTTTACTTAAGAAATATTCATAGTCATCTTGAGTTAAATGCATGGCATTATTTTCTCCTTGTAATATGTGTATTTCTTCTGAATTCTCAACATATGCTTCATTAATTACTTCTTCCACCTTGTTATTTTCATTGTTGGCCTTTACATGCGACTGAATGGGCTATTCCTTGTTTCTTCTTTCCCTCCTCATTAGTTGAGGACTAAAAATTATTCTGAACTGATTAGGGTTCCTCAAACGACCTTCTTGAGGATTTGTTTTGGCATTCCCATTTTCCATCTCAAATATAGACATCTTATTTGTTAAATTTCTGATTATCCTAGACATTTCATACATCCTAGATTCATGGGAATATTTGAATGGATTTCAGGGACCATAGTCATTTTTGGCCTTCTTTCCTTCTACTTGATCTTTCTTTTGTATCATTTTACCTAATGTAATCATATTCCCTTGAATGTTCGTTGCATCATACTGCATTATCAACAGAGTTGTGGCTCTTCTTTCCATTAATACCATGACAAATTCGTCATCAAAATCCCCAACATATGTAACTTTGAGATTGTTCATCTTTTACGTAGTAGATAATTGTCATGTCATAAAGGATATTATGTTGGTTTTAATAAACTACTTGACGTTTCAATCCCAGAGTTGGGATCCTCCTCAAGAGTATAATATATCAAATAAATGGTTTGTTTATCAATACATTTCTCTTGTGGCAAACAAACCATTCATTTGATCTATTATACTCCCGAGGGTGATCCCAACTCTTGGATTGAAATGTTGAGCAGTTTCTTAAAATCAACATAGTCTCCTTTATGACATAACAAATATGTAACTTTGGTTGTTGGTTGTGAAGGCTTTGTATATTTGGGAATTTTGTTATACAACTTGTTAAATCTTCTATTGAATTCAACAATAGGCTCATTAGCTATCTTCTTGAGCAAGCTAAATTCGGCCAGGTAATATAGAATGCCTCTCTTTTCTCCCCATTATTTAATCAATATAGACTCAAGATCCTGCCAACTATCAATGGAGATCACGAGAATCTCTCTGAACCACTTCCAGATGCCTGCTTCTAAAGTTTGAACAAACAACTTCATGAAGACATCGCCACGCTCCATAAACAAATTGTTTGTGAAGTCATGAAAGTTTGCTATATGTTTTTCAGCGGAATGGTTTTTTTCTCCATTGTATTTGGGAAAGAGGTTCAAGTAATTTTCAGGGAGGTCATGGACATTCATAGTAATATTTAACATGCCAAATATAGTAGTGGCCCAAGCGTTTAAATATGGTGAGGGAGGCTAATCCCCCCCCACTGTTCCTCCACCTAAGTTGTCCATAAGATTTTACATAATGAGGTTATGGGCTTCGAAGGACAGAGGGTTAACAAGGTTTTTCAAAAAGGGTTTAAGGGAAGAACTCACTTCTTGACAAAACTCTATGGGAGAATTCTGTAGATCTATTAAGGCTTTTAGAGGAAAATTTTATGTAGAATATGAATCAACAGGTATATAAATTGGCTCGAAATATTTTCTACCTCTATGAATAGTAGAAGGATATGCTTCTATATTACGGTTACCTGAAGCTAAAGAGATTTGACGTTCTCTTATGTTTCTCGAGGTTACGATATTCTGTGGATATGAGTATACTGGATTGTTCTTAGGATCTGGGTTGCTTCTAGTGTATCTTCTATCAGATAACATATATTCCTTCTGTGGAGTTTCCAAGTGAAATACTAACAACCAGATGTATGGAGCTTTTTCATAATTAAGAATTAGAACTTGCAATGTTGTACCCCAAGGAAAGATGTCTTCAAATTGTGTTCCCTGAAAATAATTCCATTTTGGACGTTATCCCTCTATATGTTCCAGGATATCAATGGAATGATGTCAAGGAACCCCAAGGGCTAATATTCATGGTGATCCTTAAATCCATGCTTGCACTCAAAGAAAACTATGCAAAATTGGGTAAGTTTTTCTTTGTCTCTTATAAAACTCTTGGCCCTCAAATAGTCTCAGTCCAGATATTGAAAACTTTCATATCTAGGAGGAATTTGTCCATGAGTGTTTCAAACAATTTAGTTTTAAGAGTGGGGGAAATGTTGAATTAGAAGAAACACAATATACGTGTATAAGGCATTGCATAGAATGAATCTTATATCTTGTGGAAATAGAATAACATGTTGAGCAATTAATAATTCAATAGTTATAACACATATGAAATATCATTAAAATATGCACCAAATAGTTAAACATCTTTAGATATTCAATTCCATGGAGGTACCCTCTGCATATCATTAAACATATGAATAAATTACAAGAAGTGGTCATTGTTAAGAGGAAATTAGTTCAATATCATAAGCATATAACAAACAATAACATTGAACATGTCATTTAACTTGTATTTTGATATTTTTTTAAAGGTGATCTAGTACAAGAAGCCAAAATGAGAGGGGTGGCTTTAACTTGAGCACATGCACAAAAAAAGAAATTACAGACTGAAACATAATGTAGGGGATGAATCTCATGAAGCCTATGACATTAATTATCCGTGTGTGCTTGAGGGTGGTGATAATAAAACTCTAGTTAGAAGAAAATGTTAAATTCCCCAAAGTTCCAACCCTAAGAATGAGCTCATCTTACTTTATACATAACTTCGTTTGTGAGAAAAACATTCATTTAGACCAATATTGATTCTTGAAACTTAATATAGCTTGTCAGTTTCTTGATACCACCTATGGTTTTGCAATAGATTTTACCTAATTTTTACTAGGTAAAAATAACTTTTTACTAGTTAAAAATAAAATGTTACTAGGTAAAAATAACTTTTTACCACCAAATTTAACATGATGATGTTGTTCTTGGGTGTGTTCTCTTATTCCAATTGAGATTCTATTTGTATTTTTTCTAAGTGGGTCAATTGGACCTTGATATGATGTGATATAACTACTCAAGCTATGAACATTTGAGGTTGTTGGCTGGCTGAAAGAATGTCTAACCATTTCCTCTCAGGAAACACCACTCATCCATGGGTCAACTCTTCAAATATTTTGTCTCAAGATTCTACAGGGAGTTGGTAAATTGATACAACTACACCCTAGGGTATATTCCTGAAGGTCCTTCATCTCTTAGATGTTGGCTAATGATACTGAATAAAAAAATTCTCTCCTTCGGGAAATAAAAAACACACTCTCACGAAATGTGTAGCCAAGATGGTTGATAGTTCTCTCCCGAGTGGAGAGAATGAGTAGGTGGGTCATCATCTAAGACACCTAGCATCCAAGTAACTTATTCTCAGAATCTAAATTACCGACAAATTGGTTTCTTCTAATTTTTGGCTTTCTTTTATAAGATATTGACATGTGTTTATGGTGACAACTGATGGGATGAAGTGATTCGATACACTCTATATGATATTCAAATATCCAAGGCTCGCATGGCTGCACATGTATGGACAATTATTACTGTCCTCTATGAGTTGCATGTAACATTATGATTATCAGTGAAAGGACCTAGACACGAGGCCAAATGTCTTATTATATGTCGTATTATCTCTAATTAATTGGGCATACCATTATTATATCCCTCACTCATTTGAAGTATTTCTCCCTCGTTCCCTTTTATGAACACATAGAATCCTCCCAATGTTTGATTTCTTTTGAAAGTTTGGGAGGAGGAACGGAAATTATGAGTGACATCATGCTAACATCATCACAGTCCCACATACATGTCACAACTTCATATTAGTCCATGCAAGTTCTTATGTGGTTCTGGGCTCAACCTTCATTTAACTGAGTTTGATATGGTGACCAAAATCCTTAGTGGGTCCCCTCTATACTACTGGTAGCTTCAAATTGGCTCTGGCATGTGCCATGTTGGAATGATATGCTACCATTGACCCTCCCAAATGTACATAGTGGACTGCTGCATCAATTCCACATGTCACTAAATGGGTGGACACCTATGCACTGAGTGGGAAGTTAGGCGATTAGGAACCAGAATACCACTATCACGACCCAAAGGGAGTGGTTTTACCCTCCATGATATTTTCAGGAGACACCATGAAATTCTTAACAGGTGGCTCCTAAGACTGTCATTGCACCCCATATGCATGTTATCTCTCATGCACTTTCATGTTGTGACATATATCGCCTACCGTATATCAGGATTGCTTGCAACTGTTGGATGATTGGACCTATCACCTTCACTAACACTTAATTCCTAGGTGTTGGTATCATGATATAGTCTTTGTTCAAAAAGGGATTAATCCTTTTGAGAGTGTAATTATCCCTGCTTTAGCTCTCGAGAAGAATCCATGCGCTTGAAATTTATCCTTGTGCCCTTAGAGCTTGATTTTTCTATTGATTTATCTAGGGTGATCAAACATTTTTTTATATATTTCGGTCTAGGAGCTCTGTAAACTTGCCTCCTACCCTTGTTTTTCCCAATTTTGGCCTTTTGATCTCAACCAACATTCATATTAATGATGGGATCAAATATGGTACTAAAATTTTGTTTCTACAACTGGTAGTCACCAAATTTGGATATTTTTGGTCAACTATCATTTGAAATGCCAATTTCTATGTATTTTCTTTTGACACATACAATTTGGTGATTTTGACTCATGCAAATTTCTTTCATCTTCATGTAGTTCATTGTATGATGGTAGAAATTATATTTTTTTTTTGTCTTCTAGGTTGACTTGTTTAGACACTTTTAGAATAGATTTTAATTCTCTCATGACTTCTGAATGGTCCCTCTTCCACCTGAACCTCTTCCCTAGAAAACAATCATTTTCCATATCATTTCATTGGATGATATAAATATTTTTTTCATGGCATGATATCCCATTACAAGTCGAGGTTGACCCTCTGTTAATCATCAATTTTCATTCCTAATAGTTGCAAATGTCACCTTCGACCTCTTCTATTTTATACCATTTGTAGGGAAAATCATACAATATATTTGGGAACATGTGTGGCTAGACTCACTTGTCTTGGTATCCATTTCACCTCTGCTCCGCCTTGCATTCTCAAGTATTTGCTTCTGGGTCAAACCTTGGTTTAAAATTTATTATGTTGGATATGGTTGTGAGTTTCTTCCATCCAAATATTTTGACAAAGTATGTTATAGATTTGGTCCACGTTTGTAGTTGGGGTGTGTGTGTGTCCCACCAATGCACAACGTTTTGTATGAAAAACCATACCGAACTATGCATTCAACCTTGCTCTCTGACTATATTTCATACTTCTTCCACATGGACTATAGGTGAATCTCTTTCTTTAAATATTAAGGGACAAAATGCAATTTGTTTCGACTATGTGGGTATTAAACTTAGGTATCGTCTAACTCTTTTCTCAAATACAATGGGTATTTATTTTATTAAAAGAGTGATCATAAGATTTCCTTTGGTATGGCTTCAATTGTATAGTATTTCATTTATTTTGATTCATAATTTTCCATATTCCACTCATATAGGTCCATGTCATAATTTTGTTCCACATATAGGGGTAAACCATCCAACAATTCACCTCTGATATTCTGTTCAACATTCTCTTTTTCCTCTTGGATTAGTTGACATCACTTTCTTATTTCCATGTTTTTATCCAAGTTTTTCCTTCTCTAGGATCCAAATGTATAATGATCCTCCTTTCATTCCCTTTCAACTTGATTCTATCATTTTCTAATGACATTATTTCCTTCATATTTTGACCCCATGGCTGACCAAACAATGTTGAGTAGGATGGAATGCCCTC
>ML780994.1:684722-734488 GCA_009831015.1 Picea engelmannii | reverse complement strand
ATCCATATGCACATGAAATTTCTCTAACCAATCAAGGATTCTCAAAATTGGCACTGCAACTAGTTTTCTCTTCAATAGATGGAATGATTCACTACAATACTCACTTCACACAAATTCCACATAATTTTTAAGTAATTCATCTGTTAGAAACATAATATTTTAATAACGTATTATAAATTTTCAATAGTATCCCATATGTTCGAAAAACATTTTTAACTATTTAGTATTTACAAGGGGTTTCAATTCAGTGTCACTTTGATTTTTTCCGTATCCATATTTATTCGATCCTTTTAGATGACATGGGCTAAAAATAGGCCAATGGGTGTGGAAAATAACACTTATTTATATTCAACGATAGATGTATTTGTCCACATATTTATAGCATCAGTCAAAGCGAATGTATGCTAGATTTTAGTAGGAGGATGTCGCATGTTTATAAAAGGGAACGAGGGAGAAATATTTCAAACGGGTGAGGGATATAATGAGGGCATGTTAAATTAGTTAGAGATAAGATGACTTATAACAAGACATTTGGCCTTTCCTCTAGGTTATTTCACTAATAATCATATCGTTACATGCATCTGATAGAGGACAATAATAATTTTCCACACATGTGCACCCATGCGAGTCTCATATCTATGAATATCACACAATGTGTAGCAAATCACTTCATCCCATTAGTTGTCTCCACAAAAACATGTCGATCTCTTATAAGAGAAAGCCAAAAATACGAAGAACACAATCTGTGAGTAATTTATCTTCTGAAAGTATGTTACTCAGATGCCAAGTGTTGGCATAGCATGCCAACAAGACACCCATAAGAGCCAGTTCAAAGCTTCCACCAGATGAAAAGGAGAAGTTCCTATAGATATATTTATGCTCACCAAATCTTCCTAGACTGCATATTTCAGATGAGAATCTGAGGACTTTTTATTTTGGGATAACATTTTCTTAATGATTTTGATGAGATTCTTATTTGAATACTCAGCTAGACCATTAATTTGTGGATAATAAGTAGTAGAGTGACCAAGCTCTTTTTTATAATTTTGAAAAAATTACAATGTCTTGGCAGATTTAAAGGCCCGCACATTATCAATTATGATTTCACTTGGGTATCCAAATCTGGCCAAAATTTCTACTCAAGGAACTTGATGATAGTTGTATCAGTTGCAAGCCTTGTAGGGATAGCCTCTACCCACTTGGTGAAATAATCTATGTTTGTTAGGATCCATTTATTTTTCCCACTCAAAATTGGATTTGATTTCACTAATGAAATCCAATCCCCATTGATAAAAAAATATCTCTCCTTTAAGAAGCCTCAGTAGGAGGGGCTTCAACTTTTGATTTCCTGCAAACATTTGGCACTCTACACATGCTCTAACCCTACAATTGGCATAAGAAAACAATGAGGGCCGACATTAACTAACTTTGAGGATTTTGTATGTAGTTATCCTTAAGGGAGCATTTGTTCAGGTTTATGAAGTCCACATAAATCCTTATCACTCCACTCTTTTTCCTATCTGGAACCAAAATTTCCACCCATTTAGAATACTTGAGAGGAATTATGATATGAGTATCCAACAATTTCCTGACCTCTTTCTCAATGGTAGGAAGTAGCATGGGATTAAATTTCCTTAGTTTTTTCCTCAAAGGTTTACTACCATGATTGACGAGTATTCTATGTTGTATTATGTTGGTATCATATGTTTTTAAGTATTCATATTTCTAGGTAAAAAATTCCATGTACTCCTTGAACAATTGCAAGTAGTTTTCCTTATGCTCAACATAAATCTCTTTTGACAACTTTATGTACTTAGGTTATTCTTCAGTCCCCACATTAGAATCCTCAGTGTTATCATCTTTAGGAAGAACTATTGTTTTTATAGGTACATCATTTATGTCAAAAAGTTGCTCCAATAGTACCTTCCCTTTGGGAATAAAGTTATTCTTGAGTTGAATTACCTTATGCTCAATCATATAGTCACTAAAGTCATGACTGATTTCAATTTCTTCCTCACTCTCCTATTTAGAATCTTCTTCATCATCTAAATCAATATGAGTATTGCACCTACATGAACTTTTTAATTTGCTGGTCATTTTCAAACACTAGCCAATACTTGATATTGTCAGGGATGGATGGTCTATACCTCATCTCAATTTCGTATTTCATTTGGGGAACAACATGTGTTTTAAAAGTACTAGCTATTGCTGCTAAGGAATCAACCTACTAGTTAAATTCTCTTGAGATAACAATAATATTGAAAGCTTCATAAAAATTATCAATCAAATCCCATACTTGATTCTTGTATTCCTTCATCCTAGGATTCCTTGTCTAATAGAAACATTTAATTTTCTGCACCACTAGCTCTAAGTCTCCAAATGCCAAAATCTCAGTAATTTGCATTTTTGTTTCTACCTCCAAGCCTAAAACCAGAGTCTCATATTCAACTACATTTTTGGTGGCCTCAAACTCTAGTTTGTAGGACACATGAATTTATTTTTATTAGGAGAAACAAGTACTACACCATCTCCCACTCCTTCTTTTTAATATGCTCCATCAAAGAAGATTTTCCATATACCCTTTACTTTATTAGGAGGGATCACCAAATGATCTGTGAGTGTTAAATATTCTTTGTATTCTTCATTGGTTGCGATGATGCAAAAGCCAATATCTTCATCAATAACATAGATGGGATGGCTTACAAGGTTGTTTTGATCACTAACTACATAGGCAAACATTGTCTCTGTGTATAACCTTATTTTTTCTCCTCCAAACACTGGAACAATAACATAGGTCATATCCATCTGCATTGTACCTCCCAACTTGTGTGCCCATGTTCCTGATAGAAGCACACCATAGTTTGCTGACACATCAACCACCACTACATCCATCATAATGATATTAACAGGAAGCTAAGAACAAGTGACTACCATATCCTTGAGTATCCCATCACATTTCACTTTTCTAACATCAAAAGAATAGAGGTCATGATATTCCCTAGTTATATCCAATCCTAATTTTTTCATGACTAATTTAGGTATAAGATTATGAGATGCTCTAGAGTCAAACATACAACTATGCAACATTTTGTCATGGATATTCAATGTTACATAGAAACGTGCAACAAAATATTCCTTGTCATCTATGTGAGGGATAAAAACTATAATGGGGGAATCATCTTGTATATTTACAACATCAGGAGGGCTTGCTGATCTTTTTACCTATATGTATCTATCAATTTGTTTGTGATATGAAGGATTATTATCCAACTCCACCAGTGGGACATGAATCTTTATCTTGAACAACTCTTTTTCAACGTTAAAAGGTGGAATTGATTCCTCAAATTCTTTAACTTCTTTTTCTATTTTTGAAGGCTCCCCAACCTCATTAGCCTTAGGAATATTGGTTAGTTCTTTGAATTTATACTTGAAAAGACTTGGGATAGGTTTCTTAGGCCGAGGCTGATTATCTTGGATGGTTGTCTTCTGTCTAGGCCTGATATTATACTTCTTATGCATATCATCCTATAGTGCATAAACAAACACTCTATATTGGGAAGAGGACAAAACTTCTTGGATTTATTGACTCTTTAGGATCTGCTTATTTTTACTTAAGAAATATTCATAGTCATCTTGAGTTAAATGCATGGCATTATTTTCTCCTTGTAATATGTGTATTTCTTCTGAATTCTCAACATATGCTTCATTAATTACTTCTTCCACCTTGTTATTTTCATTGTTGGCCTTTACATGCGACTGAATGGGCTATTCCTTGTTTCTTCTTTCCCTCCTCATTAGTTGAGGACTAAAAATTATTCTGAACTGATTAGGGTTCCTCAAACGACCTTCTTGAGGATTTGTTTTGGCATTCCCATTTTCCATCTCAAATATAGACATCTTATTTGTTAAATTTCTGATTATCCTAGACATTTCATACATCCTAGATTCATGGGAATATTTGAATGGATTTCAGGGACCATAGTCATTTTTGGCCTTCTTTCCTTCTACTTGATCTTTCTTTTGTATCATTTTACCTAATGTAATCATATTCCCTTGAATGTTCGTTGCATCATACTGCATTATCAACAGAGTTGTGGCTCTTCTTTCCATTAATACCATGACAAATTCGTCATCAAAATCCCCAACATATGTAACTTTGAGATTGTTCATCTTTTACGTAGTAGATAATTGTCATGTCATAAAGGATATTATGTTGGTTTTAATAAACTACTTGACGTTTCAATCCCAGAGTTGGGATCCTCCTCAAGAGTATAATATATCAAATAAATGGTTTGTTTATCAATACATTTCTCTTGTGGCAAACAAACCATTCATTTGATCTATTATACTCCCGAGGGTGATCCCAACTCTTGGATTGAAATGTTGAGCAGTTTCTTAAAATCAACATAGTCTCCTTTATGACATAACAAATATGTAACTTTGGTTGTTGGTTGTGAAGGCTTTGTATATTTGGGAATTTTGTTATACAACTTGTTAAATCTTCTATTGAATTCAACAATAGGCTCATTAGCTATCTTCTTGAGCAAGCTAAATTCGGCCAGGTAATATAGAATGCCTCTCTTTTCTCCCCATTATTTAATCAATATAGACTCAAGATCCTGCCAACTATCAATGGAGATCACGAGAATCTCTCTGAACCACTTCCAGATGCCTGCTTCTAAAGTTTGAACAAACAACTTCATGAAGACATCGCCACGCTCCATAAACAAATTGTTTGTGAAGTCATGAAAGTTTGCTATATGTTTTTCAGCGGAATGGTTTTTTTCTCCATTGTATTTGGGAAAGAGGTTCAAGTAATTTTCAGGGAGGTCATGGACATTCATAGTAATATTTAACATGCCAAATATAGTAGTGGCCCAAGCGTTTAAATATGGTGAGGGAGGCTAATCCCCCCCCACTGTTCCTCCACCTAAGTTGTCCATAAGATTTTACATAATGAGGTTATGGGCTTCGAAGGACAGAGGGTTAACAAGGTTTTTCAAAAAGGGTTTAAGGGAAGAACTCACTTCTTGACAAAACTCTATGGGAGAATTCTGTAGATCTATTAAGGCTTTTAGAGGAAAATTTTATGTAGAATATGAATCAACAGGTATATAAATTGGCTCGAAATATTTTCTACCTCTATGAATAGTAGAAGGATATGCTTCTATATTACGGTTACCTGAAGCTAAAGAGATTTGACGTTCTCTTATGTTTCTCGAGGTTACGATATTCTGTGGATATGAGTATACTGGATTGTTCTTAGGATCTGGGTTGCTTCTAGTGTATCTTCTATCAGATAACATATATTCCTTCTGTGGAGTTTCCAAGTGAAATACTAACAACCAGATGTATGGAGCTTTTTCATAATTAAGAATTAGAACTTGCAATGTTGTACCCCAAGGAAAGATGTCTTCAAATTGTGTTCCCTGAAAATAATTCCATTTTGGACGTTATCCCTCTATATGTTCCAGGATATCAATGGAATGATGTCAAGGAACCCCAAGGGCTAATATTCATGGTGATCCTTAAATCCATGCTTGCACTCAAAGAAAACTATGCAAAATTGGGTAAGTTTTTCTTTGTCTCTTATAAAACTCTTGGCCCTCAAATAGTCTCAGTCCAGATATTGAAAACTTTCATATCTAGGAGGAATTTGTCCATGAGTGTTTCAAACAATTTAGTTTTAAGAGTGGGGGAAATGTTGAATTAGAAGAAACACAATATACGTGTATAAGGCATTGCATAGAATGAATCTTATATCTTGTGGAAATAGAATAACATGTTGAGCAATTAATAATTCAATAGTTATAACACATATGAAATATCATTAAAATATGCACCAAATAGTTAAACATCTTTAGATATTCAATTCCATGGAGGTACCCTCTGCATATCATTAAACATATGAATAAATTACAAGAAGTGGTCATTGTTAAGAGGAAATTAGTTCAATATCATAAGCATATAACAAACAATAACATTGAACATGTCATTTAACTTGTATTTTGATATTTTTTTAAAGGTGATCTAGTACAAGAAGCCAAAATGAGAGGGGTGGCTTTAACTTGAGCACATGCACAAAAAAAGAAATTACAGACTGAAACATAATGTAGGGGATGAATCTCATGAAGCCTATGACATTAATTATCCGTGTGTGCTTGAGGGTGGTGATAATAAAACTCTAGTTAGAAGAAAATGTTAAATTCCCCAAAGTTCCAACCCTAAGAATGAGCTCATCTTACTTTATACATAACTTCGTTTGTGAGAAAAACATTCATTTAGACCAATATTGATTCTTGAAACTTAATATAGCTTGTCAGTTTCTTGATACCACCTATGGTTTTGCAATAGATTTTACCTAATTTTTACTAGGTAAAAATAACTTTTTACTAGTTAAAAATAAAATGTTACTAGGTAAAAATAACTTTTTACCACCAAATTTAACATGATGATGTTGTTCTTGGGTGTGTTCTCTTATTCCAATTGAGATTCTATTTGTATTTTTTCTAAGTGGGTCAATTGGACCTTGATATGATGTGATATAACTACTCAAGCTATGAACATTTGAGGTTGTTGGCTGGCTGAAAGAATGTCTAACCATTTCCTCTCAGGAAACACCACTCATCCATGGGTCAACTCTTCAAATATTTTGTCTCAAGATTCTACAGGGAGTTGGTAAATTGATACAACTACACCCTAGGGTATATTCCTGAAGGTCCTTCATCTCTTAGATGTTGGCTAATGATACTGAATAAAAAAATTCTCTCCTTCGGGAAATAAAAAACACACTCTCACGAAATGTGTAGCCAAGATGGTTGATAGTTCTCTCCCGAGTGGAGAGAATGAGTAGGTGGGTCATCATCTAAGACACCTAGCATCCAAGTAACTTATTCTCAGAATCTAAATTACCGACAAATTGGTTTCTTCTAATTTTTGGCTTTCTTTTATAAGATATTGACATGTGTTTATGGTGACAACTGATGGGATGAAGTGATTCGATACACTCTATATGATATTCAAATATCCAAGGCTCGCATGGCTGCACATGTATGGACAATTATTACTGTCCTCTATGAGTTGCATGTAACATTATGATTATCAGTGAAAGGACCTAGACACGAGGCCAAATGTCTTATTATATGTCGTATTATCTCTAATTAATTGGGCATACCATTATTATATCCCTCACTCATTTGAAGTATTTCTCCCTCGTTCCCTTTTATGAACACATAGAATCCTCCCAATGTTTGATTTCTTTTGAAAGTTTGGGAGGAGGAACGGAAATTATGAGTGACATCATGCTAACATCATCACAGTCCCACATACATGTCACAACTTCATATTAGTCCATGCAAGTTCTTATGTGGTTCTGGGCTCAACCTTCATTTAACTGAGTTTGATATGGTGACCAAAATCCTTAGTGGGTCCCCTCTATACTACTGGTAGCTTCAAATTGGCTCTGGCATGTGCCATGTTGGAATGATATGCTACCATTGACCCTCCCAAATGTACATAGTGGACTGCTGCATCAATTCCACATGTCACTAAATGGGTGGACACCTATGCACTGAGTGGGAAGTTAGGCGATTAGGAACCAGAATACCACTATCACGACCCAAAGGGAGTGGTTTTACCCTCCATGATATTTTCAGGAGACACCATGAAATTCTTAACAGGTGGCTCCTAAGACTGTCATTGCACCCCATATGCATGTTATCTCTCATGCACTTTCATGTTGTGACATATATCGCCTACCGTATATCAGGATTGCTTGCAACTGTTGGATGATTGGACCTATCACCTTCACTAACACTTAATTCCTAGGTGTTGGTATCATGATATAGTCTTTGTTCAAAAAGGGATTAATCCTTTTGAGAGTGTAATTATCCCTGCTTTAGCTCTCGAGAAGAATCCATGCGCTTGAAATTTATCCTTGTGCCCTTAGAGCTTGATTTTTCTATTGATTTATCTAGGGTGATCAAACATTTTTTTATATATTTCGGTCTAGGAGCTCTGTAAACTTGCCTCCTACCCTTGTTTTTCCCAATTTTGGCCTTTTGATCTCAACCAACATTCATATTAATGATGGGATCAAATATGGTACTAAAATTTTGTTTCTACAACTGGTAGTCACCAAATTTGGATATTTTTGGTCAACTATCATTTGAAATGCCAATTTCTATGTATTTTCTTTTGACACATACAATTTGGTGATTTTGACTCATGCAAATTTCTTTCATCTTCATGTAGTTCATTGTATGATGGTAGAAATTATATTTTTTTTTTGTCTTCTAGGTTGACTTGTTTAGACACTTTTAGAATAGATTTTAATTCTCTCATGACTTCTGAATGGTCCCTCTTCCACCTGAACCTCTTCCCTAGAAAACAATCATTTTCCATATCATTTCATTGGATGATATAAATATTTTTTTCATGGCATGATATCCCATTACAAGTCGAGGTTGACCCTCTGTTAATCATCAATTTTCATTCCTAATAGTTGCAAATGTCACCTTCGACCTCTTCTATTTTATACCATTTGTAGGGAAAATCATACAATATATTTGGGAACATGTGTGGCTAGACTCACTTGTCTTGGTATCCATTTCACCTCTGCTCCGCCTTGCATTCTCAAGTATTTGCTTCTGGGTCAAACCTTGGTTTAAAATTTATTATGTTGGATATGGTTGTGAGTTTCTTCCATCCAAATATTTTGACAAAGTATGTTATAGATTTGGTCCACGTTTGTAGTTGGGGTGTGTGTGTGTCCCACCAATGCACAACGTTTTGTATGAAAAACCATACCGAACTATGCATTCAACCTTGCTCTCTGACTATATTTCATACTTCTTCCACATGGACTATAGGTGAATCTCTTTCTTTAAATATTAAGGGACAAAATGCAATTTGTTTCGACTATGTGGGTATTAAACTTAGGTATCGTCTAACTCTTTTCTCAAATACAATGGGTATTTATTTTATTAAAAGAGTGATCATAAGATTTCCTTTGGTATGGCTTCAATTGTATAGTATTTCATTTATTTTGATTCATAATTTTCCATATTCCACTCATATAGGTCCATGTCATAATTTTGTTCCACATATAGGGGTAAACCATCCAACAATTCACCTCTGATATTCTGTTCAACATTCTCTTTTTCCTCTTGGATTAGTTGACATCACTTTCTTATTTCCATGTTTTTATCCAAGTTTTTCCTTCTCTAGGATCCAAATGTATAATGATCCTCCTTTCATTCCCTTTCAACTTGATTCTATCATTTTCTAATGACATTATTTCCTTCATATTTTGACCCCATGGCTGACCAAACAATGTTGAGTAGGATGGAATGCCCTCAACTAAATTAATTGATTTGAATTTGACCATAGTTGATATCCCAATAATGATTATTTTTGCACCTTTTATTAACCCAATTGGTTTGACAAAGCTTCATTCTACCTTTCAACTTGACTAGGTTAGGATTTCCCATTCTAATCCAAATTTCCTTCAAGAAAATGTTCACCTAGGATTGAAAGTCAATTACGACCTAAAGAATCATAACACTCTCGAATTCTAGGTCCACTTGTGGATCATAATCGTCATGGGGTTTTTCCTCTTGAGTTAGTTGGCACATGTTTTTGAATTTTTTCATTCTTCCTTACATTATAATAATCTAGATATTCCCTCTACTTATTTTAATAGGTTAAGGAATTCATCAAGAACTATGCATCCTTCCCTTCTTGGTACTTTTTTTGTTATCGTTCTTGTCGATGTTATTCCTTTGTTATATCATTAAATAAATAGATGACTTATTTCATGATTTTTGTTTCCTTATAAGGGTATGTATACCAATTATCTTTTCTTATAGGTTTAATCAAAGGTATTTTCTACAATGTTGTATTCCCTTCTTTCTTTGCTCCTAATCTAGTAATTACATTTAAATATTTAGAAATCAACACCTCATATTTGGTACACTTTGTAGGATTTCAAAAGTTGTCTTTTTCATTATATTTTCAGGCATGATGGGGCATTCCTCTAGGGAGTGATATCATACTCCACATTTGGTAGAAAATTTGAGCTCAATCATATCTTTCAGTGGACAATCTGGTCTCAAGTAATCTTCTTTGTAGGATACAAAGAAAAATTTCTTTGAAAATCCTCCTTAACCACATCCACCATAGTTTCCATATTGACCACGATAACTTCCTCGATATCGACCTTGACCTTGATACCCTCCATTGCATCCTCCTTCTGGCTAGCCTTGGTTTTTATTTTTCACCTTCGTATGATGTACTCTTTTATAGTTTTATTTATTCCAACTATTGTTTTTCCATTTTGTTGTATTTTGTGTAGGTTCTTCACATATGGCATACCACTTAGGTTTGACATTTTTAAAATTGTGCAAACAATCTTTTGTGGTATGGTTTGTTATTATTTGACAAATTTCACAATAGTAGTTGGCTTGAACTAGTCTAACATTTTGGTATTTGTCATTTGGTTATCGATATTTTCAATAATCCTTTGTATGCTCTTCATTGATACAAACTATGTACCATAATTCACTTCTTCTTAGTGCAATATATTTCAACTACTTCTACATAACTTCAAGTTTTTATTCCACTTTTTTATCCAATGATGGTGTATCCCAGTCATCATCATCATATTCAATTTGTTGGTATTTTTTGAGGCCATCTTCATTGGAATTTATCTCATGCATCCTTAGGGTACCCTAATTTGTGGAGTAGCCATGCGAAAAACCATTACACAAACATTTATTTTCCAAAAGTATATGGGATTCGGATAAGGATATCCTCAAATAATTTATGATATTCTCGTATTGACTTGCTTGTAATTTGTTTGAATTATTTAATATTTTGGACTGCCAAATATTTAGTATCTTGAGTTTTGAAGAATGATAGGAGCCTTTGTTTTGGTTTGATTGTATATAAAGTTCATGAGCTAGGATAGGGCTCATATGAATTGTTCCATCTATTTTGTTTCAACAATTACGTTCATGGCATCCTAGAATTTCTCACAAATAAACCAATGCCTTATTTGGTATTCATCTCCTTCATATAGAGGGAGGTTATTGTATGCTATATTGGTATATGTTAATGGTTTTGGTGGTGAAGGTGGTTTCCACTATTTTAAATTATCAACAAGAATGTTATTGTGATTGTTACTATCTTCTTCAATTGGTGTCTATTGGCTACAAATTTCTTATTTGATTTTCTCTATTTGACAAGCTTGATATTTATATTCTACTAAAATATTCCTTTTTGTTCACTTCACTTCCTTGTAACCTTTAGTCAACAACATTTTGTGTTCTTCAGTAATTAATTCTAGTAGGGAAGTTTCTCCCATGACATCCTCAATTTGAATAAGCAATTTGTCATCACCTTCATTGGGTACAACATTTATTCACTTTCCTTCTCTCTATGACATTTGGATCTAGATTCTATTGGTGACTTGACCTTTTTTGTCTATTTGAATCCACATTGAACAAGGCTGCATGGCAGCGTAGTCCCTGCCAATGAGGTTAGAAAGCAAATTGTGGAAAATGGGGTTGAATTGTAAATGATAGAAGTGTTCGGTGCAAAATGTATATCACAAAAATGTTGTGTGCAAAAGGTATATCACGGAACATGGGGCAAAAGTAAATGACGATCGGCATGTAGAACACCATTTATTTTTTGAAAGTATATAACAAACATTTATTTTTTGAAAGTATATAACAAACTACAAATTTGTTGACAATGGAAGAATAAATTTGGAAATTTAAATGCATTTTCCATATGGACTAGTGAAAGATAAAAATATATGAAGACTTAAAATTAAAAGGATATAAGAAATACAAAAATTTAAATGCATTTATGAACATGGGGCATAAGTGTTATAGGATAAATCGGTATATACGGACATTAACATATCTCCCTAGATCCACCTAGATATGGAACAAAACAGGACAAGACATGACACTTCCCCTAAGTTGCAATCATTGAATTTGTCATTGAAGAAGGAATAAGTGACATACCTTTAGATATCACTTCCTTATGTCTTTGTTGTCCCTGCTTTGCTTTGGTAGCCTTGTGATATCAGATCTACAACAACACAAATCGACCAAGGTGAAAGCAATAATAATGCATTCAATGAAGACCTAAACATGTGATCAAGGAGTCATGTAATAAAATAATAGTGATTTTATGGGAAAGGGACATGCCACTGTATTATATTAAATGAAAGTAGAAGATACAACTAGATTGCCTTGATGTCACAAGATTCCTTTCGGTGGTTCTTCATTCCAACACACACTTGCTCCAAACTTTCATGAAGAAGATCCACTATGGCTTGATGGACAAATGGAGGCCTCAAGCACCAATTCAAATAGGATTCCCCACACAATTCTGAATCTATTCTTTCATCAATTCACTATTCAACCTTGCTTAACCTATTCCTTGAGAAACCTTTCATTATATAGGAGAAGGAGAGATGGTTAAAGGGATGAGGATGATCCCACTAAATCTGAGAAGTCAGTAGGATGCCAACCATGTGAATGCCAACTCATTTTCTAGAAGATCCTCTTCTAGAACCTTCATAACCTCTTCTTCCTTTTAAGCTTTGAAGTAGGTTCACACCTTGCTTATAGAGAAAACTGCGAACGCCTCGCAATCCAAGTATAGAGTAGCTGACGAGAATCAGGTTTTTTGCACCCTATTATATATGCAGCCTGCGAACTCATATTAAAAATATATTTTGTAGAAGAAGACAATAGTCACTTTCCTCAGGCAAAAGGTCCTTATGAGAGCCTATATACATAACTGTAGTGACATCACCAGAGTGACCAAAATAATGTGTAACAAAATGCCCCCCAAAGTATGAGGCTGGAACTCGTGACAACCAAAATACTTTGTAAAATGCGTGTGTGTGTCAGAAACAAGGATCACACCTAATCAGAAACCTGCAAACAATCAAGCATCTACAGAATATAATACCAGTTCTGAGGTAGGCATTCCCAGGCTCAGACCACAAATGAATGAAATCACAAATGTAGGCCATGGACACCAATCATACACCGTGGATCCATGTCGTCAAAATGCTACATAGCCACCAGGAATACACTGTGGATATATTGTTTAGAAGGCTCAGATTAGGACATATCCACTTGACATACAAAGTGGATCTATGTGTCAATACAAATCATAAATACTGCATCGTAACCTGGACCAAAAATATGAGACCTAGGGTCTTCAATCTCATCCTCTGAAAGTATGAATATCACCATGTGATGACAGGTGTCGAAGTCGAACATGGTAGAGACCACTTGATTACTGGTCATTGATGAAAACTATTAACAAGTGAGAGGGAAATCACCATTGATGTCAATGACTCCCAAGGTACCTAAGTATAATCCGAACGAATGTGAATAAATGAGTTGAATTCGAGCACTCAGTGGAGTCTCTCAATCAGGGACCAATGACGTGAATCCACTGTCGAAAGTGAAGAGACTTGTCATTAAGGCATGCAGGTTCTAAGGTACTAAATGATTTCTAAGTCTTATTCTCGGATAATGAGTTGGAGTTGACGGAAAAAGACTCATCCCAGGAGTGCCTTGATGTATCCCCCATCAATGACACAGAATAAGTAACAGATTTTAGGGTAAGTCAAAGTATGAATATGATTTGAAACTGACATAGGGAAGGCCAACATGGTAAGAATTGACAACTATAGATGGACGACTCAATGGAGGGCTTGTTTGGACTTCTCTTGAACATATGAACAACACGACAATGGTCTTGGCAGCATTGACTCAAAGGTGACCTAAGATATGATATTGTAGCAATTCAGATGAGAGACAAATGGATTTTCCAACCCAGATTCAAATGACGAACAAGGGGTGTCATGTTCAAGAGTGAATCTTACTGCCACTAATACAAATATGAAGGCACATCCCTTTCCCAAAATTCCCCCCACCATTTGTGGCGAGTACCTCTTTATTTTTACACAAGCTTGAGGAGGATAACATATTCCTCTTGATGTAAGCTCATCCTTCATATGAGTCCTTCGGAGTATGTTTAGCGAACCCTAGGAAGGATTGGTTCGGTCCCATAAAGGTCTTTCGATGTTTGTTTAATGTGTACAAAGATAGAAAACTCGGGGGTTTTTCATGTTTTGAGAGTCTGAAAACCACTTAAAGAGAACTCTCCCAGTTCCTTTTTCATAAATTAGTTCGACGAGACCGAAAAAGTGATAAACTATCGCTCATCGAACGTTTTATTAAAATACTTTTACGAGCGTGAAAAGAACAAGATCGCTCGACAATATTTTCATTTTTATGGAGCGTGAAAAGAGATTTAAGGATACTCCCTTATTTTTGTTGTTTTCGTGTTACCATGATGAGTACGAAAAGATGACAAAAGTATACTCGGTTGCGTTCTCATGTATTTTCGAGCACAAGAACGAATGAAGACTGAGCTCGAGGTTTTTCCTACAAAACCCTAAAAAGGTATTCGTACATGTGACAGATAAAAAGAAAAAATGCTCGTACACCGTCATTTGGGATTTTAGGACATCTATCTGTGAAAAAAACATACTCACAAATCCATTAGGGTAATAGGTTTTTAGGAAAAATAATAAAAATAATATAAAAAATCAATGGAAAATAGTAAAAGAGTGAATAAATATGGATGAAAAGCCCTTTTTACCATTTCATTGTTACTTTGTCAAAAAACTTGTCCAACACACCTCCTTTTTTTCCCAAATTTCTTCGGTCGATTGCAGGAGGTACAAGCGGTTATTTAGCAAACGGTTTGAACCAATGAGGTAATCTCCTGATTCTTCAATTTTTTCATGGATTACATTTTATTTTGATTGGCAAATTTTAGTGTTTGAGTCCATTTTGGGGCTGATATGTGCGCTCAAACATTCTCATAGGTGGGCCATTTGGGACCTGCGAGAACCTAAGGTTTTCACAGGTGGGGTTCAGTGCACCTACGAGAATCTCGCACTGTGTAAAAGCTTCTCCTGCAAGGGCTGAAAAATGGATTTTCGTGTATGTTTTTTTTCAATATTTTTTTTTTCAAGAGGTTAAATTGAGTTGTTAACTTCCTTCTCATGGATCCATTGCAGGTATTGATCATCATGATGTTGGAATGGAGAGAAAGAGAACACGAGGAGGATGATGCCATTGCTGGAAATGATCCCGGTACAGTTGCTGCCCTCCGGGAATGTGGGATCTTAAAAATTTTCAAGATCCAGGGCATGAGAGCCCAACTTAGGTTGTTAGAGTACCTGGTCCACATGTGGGATGTGGATCAACAGGTATTTCATGTAGGGGTCCACATGATTACACTGTATATAGAGGATATCTATTTTCTGACGGGGTTGTCATGACGTGGATACCATGCGACTCTGACCAGAGGTAGAGGTGGTGGAATTCTTATGAGCGAGTATGTTTGCCAATATTGTGTTCGCAAGGAAGAGAGAAGAAAGGGTAAAGTCGCCATCTGGGGTGTCCAATATCTGACCTTACAGACTATCTTGTTTACCATTGCATGCATGGTCAGGAGGGAAACTCCACACATGGCTCTCCAGAGCTATTTCCAGTATGCAATAGAGTGCACAGAGCCTTGGGTTTTCAACTGGTCGAATGCATTTCTTCGCAACATGAAGAGGCAATTGACAAAGTGCAGAAGGGGTAACCTGAAACAGTTCGGGTATGGGTTGATTTTGGTTTTGTTCTTCCTTGAGAGGGTCCCACTACTGCGTCTATAGGTAGATTGGGGTTTACCAGCTCCACGAGATCCAAGGATGATGAGGTGGTGCAACCTCATGGCTCGGCACGTAGCAGGCCCTATAATCAAATATAATGATTCATTTTTTGACTGGTTGAGGCCCCAGATGCTTATGATCGATGACTATGCATATGTCATATTGGATTTCTGAGGAGATACAGATTTGGTTCTTCCTAAGGATGCTCAGTGGGGTGACTTAGGTAAGAAGTACACATTTTGTTTTTTTAATGTTTTTTGTAAATTTTATTATATAAAATGTTTTTATGTTTTCGATCCAAGGACTAATAAAAAAATTCTTTTGAAGACATAGATGTGGGGACGTATCGACCTCCAGGAATATCTCCCATTCAGAGACAAGGGGAAGTGGCTCAAGTGGCAAGATGGGATGCTGAGGACTACAAGGCAATTGAACAAAACTTAGAGGGACTGACTGTAGATGTCCCAAACATCTCTATTGGGGAGATCCAAAGGCGTTATCAATGCCATACTATGGGTGTGTCTGAGTCTCTTAGTCGACTGCTCCGTATGGTATCCTGAGAAGTTGTATGTTACCGTGAGCGTCATCCGTGATGCTAATTTTTAGGATCCATGGGCTTCATATATTTTGATATTTTGGTCTTTGGAAAAAAACATTTTGTAAAAATTTTGATCATTATATATATATGCGGCTTCTATCATCTTATTTTTTTTAGTATAATACATGTGATGTATAATTGGTTTTATAAATTTCCGAGATGTATTTCTAACACATAATTAGCTAAAACATCAGTCAATGTATTTAAACATCTAGGAATGTGTTGATATTCAATATAATCAGAATAATGTTCCAAGAGGCGAATTCGTAGATATACCCGTAATAAAGTAAGACTTCGGATAACATAGACATTACTTAACTGTAGAACTACTAGCTATGAATCAAGTCATATAACCAGGTGGCAGATACCAAGTGAAATAGAATTAGTCAACACTTCGATGACGACGCTATATTCTGCGATATTATTGGTCGCACGACCGAGGAAAACATCTCATAAACTGATAAGTTCATTGGTAGGTGCATAAATTTCCCATGCAACAGAAACAAGGTTCTGAGTACTACGACTAGTGCCATTGGCGAAGCTAATGTGGGGTAGAGAAGATTCCAACATTTGAAAACCAAGCACAACGCAAGGTAAGCGGTCGAGGGTAGAAACCAAATAATGAAAAAGAACACTAAAGTAACACACAAAAGTATGATACAATAAAATACAAACACTCATGCAGAGATGACCTAAGCATAGTACTTGTTTAAGTAAATCCCATTTCTAGGTTCACTCAAAGGGACACCATCATAGTCCACTAACTCGTAGGCTCCTTTCTCCAACACTCATGTGATGATATAAGGACCTCGCCACATAGCCTCAAATTTTCTGGCTCCTAGCAAATTCCGATCTTGTTCATAAAGGAGAACTAGATCACTTTCAGAGAAAATGCGTGGTTTGACATGTTTGTCGTATTGGGATTTGATGTGTTTCTTCTAGGTTTCTATAACTAGGGTGGCATCACGATGGGTTTCGTCCAGTTACATAAGATACAACATACATTCTTCTTCAGCAGAAGTGTTTGGGAGAAGTTCAACGACTATCTTTAAAGATGGTATCTCACATTCAATCGAAAAGATGTCTTCTATACCATAAACTAAATGGAAAGATGTAAACCTAGTAGCAGACTTGACAGATGTCCGGTAAGCCCACAATGCTGAGAACAACATCGTGTGCCAACTAGTTTTGTGAATCCCTATCATTTGTCAAATCATGGTTATGAGGACTTTGTTTATTGCATCAACCTGGCCATTGGCCTGTGGGTAATAGGGTGTTGAGTTTTCATGGTGAAGACCCAACTTTTCGGTGAGTTCAGACATCATGAAGTTTCTAAAGTGGCTACCGTGATCTACACGGTGCATGGAATGAGCCGGTAGGTCATCGAGATATGGCTGGACAATGTGATTTATATCATGAAAGGCATAAGACATAGTATGTTGAAAAGTTGTGGCGACATTCTTTAAATCGAAGGGTAGTTTCTGGTAGGAAAAAGTGCCCCAAGGACAAATAAAAGAAGTCTTGTGTTGGTCGGGATGTACGATATTGATTTGATTATATCCGAAGAAACCATCCATCAAAGAGAAGATTTCACTCCCGGCACAATTGTCGATGATCTAGTCAACGAAGGGGGTGGGGAAGTTGTCTTTAGGACAAACTTTGTTAATATCCCTATAATCAACGCACACATGGATCATACCTTGTTTCTTGTTAATCGGAACAAGATTGGAAACCCAGTCAGTTAGAGCCACAAGGTAAATAATGCCAGCTTTAAGAAGTTTCTCAACTTCAAGCTTGATAGCAACTGCTTTACGCGGGTGGACTGGATGAAGTCGTTTCCGGATGGGTTTAGCACTCGGGTATGTCTTAATCTTGTGTACAACAATGTCGGGGCCAATACCCAACATTTCTTCATAGATCCATGCGAAGACATCATGAAATTATTGAAAAAGAGACTTGTAGTTGAAAACTTCGTCGTTGGAACACGAAGCTCCGATATGCAAATTTTTTAGAACTCCAGGTTTAATGGATATGTCGAGGGGGTTGGTGGGTGAGATATTACTTAAGTTACCTTCGTAGAACATATCATGTGTAGACTCGAGAATGGTAGAAATGACGACAATGGTCGACGGAGTCGAGATCCGTTGGTAACTCTCAATGGTGTGTTGTTCAAGGAAGAGAATGGAACGATGATGTCCATCGTCCCAAGGGGTATCTTCCATGGACATAACATACATAATCATCTCATCAGTAGGAAAAATGATACAGAATGGATCCAGAGATAAATCACCAAGAGAGGGGGTAGAAGGGGTTGTTGATTGAATGGATTGAGAAGCAGATTCGACCGGACTCAAAGGCATTTGGTCGCCATAGCGAAGATGATCACCGAGGTTGGGTACTATACACGGCTCATAAGACGCAGGGGTTTCTCAAATAGAGGTGGAAATCATGTTGATCGAGGAAAAAAATGAATGTGGAACATCGGGTGGTGGAATGGGGAAAGTACCCATCAAAGAGGAATCTTTAAGAAGACCCACACTGACATTCTCATATCCAGGGGGTGTTTTTGCAATGAAAGGTACGTTTCTGGTACATGTATCAGAGTTAAAGAAGGCCAATTGGTCCACCGTAATTACTTTTCCCTGATGTGGGAAATGTACGACAAGGAAAAGAGTGGACACAACTGCACGCATGGAATCGATCCAGCTACGACCAATTAAAAGGTTGTAATCGAGAGGAGCGTCAAAGACCTCAACTTCAACATTGACCATTTTGCCTTCTAATGTAATAGGCAACAAAGGGAGGACACTATAAGGCTTAAATCCAAAGCCATTAAAGGCTTTGAGTGTTTTGTGTGATTCGGTTAAGGGAGGAGAGATGATGGCTTTCCAGTAGGCAATAGACATGACACACATCGTGGCACTCTCATCAATAACTATTCTACAAATGTTCTTGTTAGAGACAATAACTTGTATTTGAAATGCAAGTTGAGGGGGTAACCTTGGAATGTGATCTTCCAAGTAAAAATTTATTAAATTTGTATCCATAGGTTCGATTCCACCAATGGATTTCAACAGTTCCTTTTGTTGTGTAGGACAACTCTTAAGGACTTCAAGGGCTGACATCGCGGACGGTGCTTGGGCCAGATCTTCTACAATACTATAGTTCTAGGCAACACGCGCATGAGGACTGAAAGAAGACTTTCGAAAAACACCCTTTGGGGGAGGACAAAGAACTGTATCTACGCTCGGTCGTTTGAGATGAAGAGGACCGTTGGTGGGTGGAGCCGAGGGAGATGGTTGGACCAATGAAGGAGGTATTGCATCAACCTTCTCTTTGGAGGAAGAATAATGTTTATCTCGAGTGGTAAGTGTGATGTCATTCATTTTTGAATCACCTATACACATTAAGACATAGGATGTAGTGGAGGGGGAATGTTGGTCATGAATGACCAATTGGGCCTGCTGTTGAGAAGGGAAGGGTTGTGACAACATGAACGGAGTAGGCGGTTTCGGGGTCCTTTGAAGGAACTTAGTAACCTCAACTCGTCTTGGACAATCCTTAGTGTAGTGATCATCACCATAGATAAGACAAGGGTATCGGGGTTTGTGCTTATCCTTATCATCAACAGGTTTTTTTTTTGTCTTCTCAGATTGTGGATTACTTTTATCCTCCTTATTATTACGCTTCCCTTTTTTGGATTTATTCTTTCCGGTAGGTGCAGATTGAACAGAGTTCACCTCAGAAGTCTTGCCAGCGGGAGGAGTAGGAGACAGAGCATGTTGAACATTATAAGCAACAGAATTGGGGTTGGTGGTAGAGGCCTGTGCAGAGTGGGGTTGGGCATGGAAAGTGCCAATCACACCATCAACTACATGAGAATCAGCAGGAGTAGTTGAAGTAGCGGTAGTAGAAGGACAAGGTGCGTTAGGGAGTAAATCGTAAAGAGTACCCGTTTGTGAGTAAACGAGGCCAAGGTATTGAGCACGACTGATCACTTGTTCTGATATGACAACTCGACCCATGGAGATGTCATGAGCGATGCCATTCACGAATGATTTTATGAACCACTCTGCCAGTAACTGATTGATAATTTCGAGTTTGATTAGACGCCGTCTCCATCGCCACTCATGAATGTGATTAGAGATATGAGTGGCTTTGGTTTGTTTGAAAGAACTCAAAATTTCGGTTCCTGTTTCATAACAGATTGGTAACTGGTAGTGGGTGAGGAAATCCATGGCAAGGGTGTTAAATTCAGTGAATAAGCCTCGTGGTAATTCTATATACCACTTCATGGAAGAACCTATGAGAGTTCACTGAAAAAGATGTAATCAAATAGAGTCATCCATCAAAGAGTTGGATGAACACCAAAGGTGGAAAGTCATTACATAATAGTTCAGGTCCTCTCTCAGTTTACCATGGAATGTCGGATGGTAGTTTGGATGGTATTATGGGCCATTGAGGAGAGTGACTGATATGATCATTTAAAATTCTAGACAGATCAGGGAGGTCCAGGGTGCCTAAGAAGGGTAACTGTCTATTCATGTGGGGGTATTGGTGACTTTGGAGAGGGAGTCTCGTAGGTATACTAGTAGGACCGTAAGAAGTTTACATATAATGCGAAGATCCAGACATATTCAGTTGTTGGTGTGTAGGCATGTAATTTATAGGGTTGTATTGGTTGGGGTTGTTCCCTTGAATAGGGATGTTGGGTTGAGCGTTCGAGCCCCAAATGGGATTGGATGGACCTGGATATGGTTGGCCTATACTAGGGGTATAAAAGAACTAGCTTGAGTTTGTTTCCCCCCAGTCAATTGAGGATTATTTTGGATAATATGGTTCCAATACTGGGCCAAGGCTGTAGGTATGCTATGTCCATAGGGTGGGGTAGGTGGGGGTTGCCCTCCAATCCGGGGTTGCGTCCCAATTGGGATTTGACCTCCAAAAGGGGATTGCATTTGGCCTCCAGGGTGAAATTGTCCACCAATAGGAATCTGGTAATTAGGTGTGAAAGACTGGGTGGTGCCACTAGGGTTGGTTCCTCCAATAAGGGATGGAAGATACCCTCTGGAAGGGGGTCGAGGAAGTGTCAGAATAAATCTAGGAACAAGATGGTGGCCAGAAGGAGTGGAAATTCCAGGAGTCCCAGATGGGATTTGTGTAGGAATGAGAATAGAAGCATTCAATGCATGATATCCAGGGGGAAGTGTTGGGGTGAGTCTGGGCGAAAGAAGCATGCCAATGGGGGCTTGGCTAGCCACCGTATTCCTGGTGGGAATAGTCGTAGTATTTGGGACCATTGTATAATGGTCCATTTGAAGGGGGATAGTCAAGATATGGTCGACTAGCTGAGTGTATGAACCAAGGAAATAATAGGTAGTAGTAAAAGGTATCACGTCTGGATCATATGTTTTGGGTGACTAAGGTGTGACAGTGATATCAATGCCTGCTCCTTAGCCAAAGAGATCTCGTCAAAAAATGCTAGTAGTCGAAAAAGGATCCTGACCTTTAGGGTCTGTGAAAGGTCCGATTGGTAATCCATAAGACTCAACAACAATTTCTCCAATGAATTCACTCGAACAATACATCTCATAGAGTCGGGAGGAATTTGCAAGCCCTCTAGAGAATCTGTAATTCAGAATTGTTCTAAGGAGTCATTTCTTTCCACGGATGGAGTGGCAATGTCTTGGACTTCACTCTATTGAGGAGAGCCCTCCGATGAGTTGGTAGGAAAGGTTTGATAACCTTCCATATCTTCTGGGGGTAGTCCTTGCATTCTACATGAACGACGTGGAGGTTCAATGGTGATCAATCTAAAATCTTACACAAGAAACTCAATGGCCAACTTATGGAAACAAACAACACGCACTAGTAAAATCTAGGAATCAAAACGAAGAAAACAAGACCTTCCTATTCCGAAGTCACTAGTTGGTGATGAAATCTAATGTCGTGACGTCGAGAAAAGAAGGGGCTGGGCGAGGGTGGAAAAGTTATGTTTATGACCTGCTTAACGGACTTACACCCTGGTGCAAGCTCCCACACATAATCATGGGTATACCCTCCAAGGAGCCCGAGTGAGTCTGGCCAACATCGATTCCAGGTACTATGAAGACTTATCCCTCCACAGTCACCTCGTGTAAGACTCTAAGAATATAGGCTACTAAAGTTACCATAAAAAAAAATGATGCTTGGGGAAATAGTGGACAGTCCAATCCACACATAAGGGCAGAGTATCTATCCCGAAATCAACTTCAGAGGCTTCCACTCAGCATTGTTGGTATACCTTCAAGAGACCCCCGTAATACATGCAATCTCTACACCGAGTAACTATGTCAATCTCAATGCGACCTTAGGTTTGACCCTTGTGTGAGAAGGGATTCCCAGGACAAAATGTTGCAAATGGAATTTGACACTCCCTATGACAAGATACTATTGTGTGTTTTGCGCTTTGGAGAGTGTGTCTCACTGCCTATTCCAAAGCTCTATCCTAGCTAATGTTGGTATATGTAGACATTAACAGATCTCCCTAGATCCACCTAGATCTAGAACAAAATAGGATAGGACATGATGCTTCCCCTAAGTTACATTCATTGAATTTGTCATTGAAGAAGGAATAAGTGACATACCTTTAGATATCGCTTCCTTATGTCTTTGTTGTCCCTTCTTCGCTTTGGTAGCCTTGTGATATCAGATCTACAACGACACAAATTGACCAAGGTGAAAGCAACAAAAATACATTCAATGAAGACCTAAACATCTGATCAAGGAGTCATGTAATAAAATAAGAGTGACTTTATGGAAAAGGGACATGCCACTGTATTATATTAAATGAAAGTAGAAGATACAACCAGATTGCCTTGATGTCGCAAGCTTCCTTTCGGTGGTCCTTCACTCCAACACACACACTTTCATGAAGAACATCCACTATGGCTTGATGGAAAAATGGAGTCCTCAAGCACCAATTCAAACAGGATTCCCCACACAATTCTGAATCTATTCTTTCATCAATTCCCTATTCAATCTTGTTTAACCTCTTCCTTGAGAAACCTATTATTATATAGGAGAATGAGAGATGGTTAAAGGGATGAGGATGATCCCACTAAATCTGAGAAGTCAGTAGGATGCCAACCATGCAAATGCCAACTCATTTTCTAGAAGATCCTCTTCTAGAACCTTCGTAACCTCGTCTTCCTTTTAAACTTTGAAGTATGTTCACACCCTGCTTATAGAGCAAACTGTGAACACCTCGCAATCCAAGTATAGAGTAGGTTGTGAGAATTAGGGTTTTCGCACCCTACAATATATGCAGCCTGCGAACTCATCTTAAAAATATGTTTTGCAAAAGAAGACAATAGTCACTTTCCTTAGGAAAAAGGTCCTTATGAGAGCCTGAACACATAACTGTAGAGACATCACCAGAGTGACATAAATAATGTGTAACAATAAGTAAATGACGCTTGCAATGCAGAGAACCATTTATTTTGAAATATATAAAAAAATAAAAGTTTGTTACATGTAAAACTTTAAATGCATTTGTCATACATACTGGTGAAAGATAAGAATGTATGAAAAAATAAATTTTAAATGAGATAAGAAAACATTTTTATTTGAAATATGTCAAAAAATAAAAGTTTGTTACAAACTACTAGAAATTTTGAAATATACAAAAAAATTAAAGTCTGTTACATATAAATCAGAATTTCAATGTGTTTATCATGTAGACTGGGATTGGGGCTCCCATGGACCATTAAAAAAACATGTACAAGAAACAAGATTGTAGAAAGAAGATAAAGTGCAATACCTGCAAAAAAAAATTTGGAAAGGTATAAGTGTTTGCCTACACATCTGTATTTAAGAAAGTGGAATAACTGGGTTGATAAACAAAGAAGGATGAGATCAGTAGAATTACAGTGAGGATACATATGAGCCCTTTGTATATTTTCTTGCGGCTGCCATTTCATTAATGTCGTCGACGACTACAGTTTCAATGACGTCGTCGACGACTGCTGGAATCCTGGAAACTGCATGTTGCCTTTCATCGATGGCTTGCTTCAATTGCCTTTAAATCCATTCTTCAATGTATCTTCTCATTGGGGGGACATTGAACTCATTCCATATTTTTATGTTGAAAAGATCATTTTCTAATTCCCAGAAGTCGATAGAAAGATTACAGAGAGCCTGATGAATTTCCTCATTCTGTACAAAATATTTGACTAGCCAGTTGTGGACGTGAGCTTGATCAAATTGAAGGATGTTGTAAGACTTTTCCAGAGACAAGGCCTTAAACATAACAACCTGTTTATCGTACTATTTCCTGGTTAAGGGCAAGGAGTTTGTGATTAAGTCGAGGTCTTGGAAGTCGTTGGTTTTCCCGGTTAAGTCTATATTTGACAGCTTTGTGAATAATTTATCTTTCTTTGATATGGATTGTTCACATGACTGAAAAATGAGATGCAGGTTCTTCACTTTTTATTTCCAACATGCATTCAATTGACTGATCCAATTTTTGGATGGAATATCTTGTTCTCTTATTTTTGTTTCTGTCATATTGTTGATAATGGTGCCAAAAGCAATGACCATTTTTAAGAAGAAAGTTTCTTCATCTTTTAGCTCAGCCTACAAATGTTCGAGAAAACTATGTGCCCTAGTTCCAAGGGAAGTGATGGTTTGTGATCTTTTCCACGCCTCAGAAACCAATTCCATCCCTTTTTTGATCTTATTCTCCACATATCCTTTACAGGATGCGAGCAAGGTGGAGGATGTTTTTATGTTGGCTGCAAGGGTGGCAGGCATGGCTATTGTGAAAGGATTGACAAGAAATGTCCTAGGAATGAAAGCGTCTTCTAATTCCTTGACCTGGTCCTTCAATATGGAATTCTCAGTCTCGATGCCTCCAATGGAATCATGAAGTGATTCTTCGCTCACGGTGTGAATTTGACAGATTTGGGACAGCTGAATGTTGGCAAGGTCAACCTTTGAATGAGATTTGCCTTTCTTAATTTTAACATCTTTTTTCTCAATTATCAATTTTTTGGACTGGCTATCAAAAACAACACTTTGGAACATGAAGGATTCATCTTCGTCAAAATTTTTGGTAATGGATATGTCCATTGGACATATATGGTAGATGACATCTCTGGGATGATCAAGGAAGTGGGTCATGCTATCCAAATCAGTGTCAAGTTCCATGTTATCGCTCTGAATTTTCGGCTCTTTTGCCTGCCCCACATTTTTTTTTCTCTTCTTCTCTACTGGAAGCTTGTGAGAACTATCAATTTTAGAGTGAGGAGGGTCATTATCTCCTCCTCCATTTGAAGAACTCTGAGTTTCTTTGTTGCCGTGGTGGACCATTGGAGCGATGCTTCAGGATGTCGTACTTTTTGGAGTGCTATTTTCCGATTGAACACTCTTGTCACTGGGGCCTATCCCTTGTTGCGTGTACATTTTAGTGCATCTTTGCACTATGTCTACATTGCTGGCATCAGAGGTAGGACCGTTACTGCCACTGTCTATGTTTTTGGGCAGGTGTTTATTTAAAAAAAATCATCGAGGCCAACTATTTGTAAATGTTGTCGAAAAATATTATAGGGGTTGAACCCTCTTATGATTTCAGCATATATCAGGTTGGAGAAGATAGAATGTGCTACAAATTTGTCAATTGTTTTGACATTTTTAAACACAAACTCCCCTACTTTCCAAGGCAGAGGAATGAACTGTTTTTTTTTCTTCATTTGCAATAGATGGAACCAGTAGCTGTATTGCTGTGCTACTTCTGCAACAAACATTATGGTCGTAATGTGATATGGAAGGAGAGCAGGTTGTTCTGTGGAGCCAAAAATTCTTATGATAGTGTAATTATCCAAATGCTTGAGTGTCCCCTTCTTGTCCAAAAAACTGGTTTCCTATTCAGATATGTGGGGATCATCTTCTCCTAACAACAAAATTTTGAAAACAGATACGAAGCCATTAAAAACCTCATAAAAACAGTGGGAAGCCTTATGCTTCCACAAGGCCTGGTACCAGAATGTTACTGGGTGAAATTCACAGTTGACATTCTTGGACAAAGACAATTGTGGAAACCAACAGGAATGTGCTATTGCAAAAACTAAATAGGACGACATATAAAATTTATTTTCCCTTTTGTAGCTTGACAATTGGGAACATATTTCATGGGAAATTAACCTGCCCCAATAAAAAATGGCTTTTCCATTGATTGTGAAATACAAAATATAAAGAACCATCCAAGAAATAGTTGTTGTGGACTCCTGTCCTGTTATTCTTGTAAACAACCAGGCAATTTCACGAAATGGATTTCTAAATGAACTAACCTGGAAGCTTGTAATATCTTTAGGAGCTAGAAGCGGGTTTTCCAAAAAATGGGGCAAGAGGTCCAACCCGTTATTATGATTTGCTAGGAACTATTTGCAATCTTCTCCTCAGAATGTCCATGTTGGCTCCAACAATCTTAGCATATGGCGGAAGACCTGAGGTGAAAAAGAAACAGAAGAGCGGTCCTGCAGTGGAATAATTATTTTGTCTTAAATAAATTTATCGACGCACCAAGAGACCATGTACTTATAATGAAAAACCTCAAGGAGACTATATAAATGAGCAATCCCGGAGGTCCAAATTACTTGGTTCTTTGCAACAAAGGTTGAGTAATAAGAGTATGTGCTAGACCAGTGGAAGTTCTGGTCCTCATGCCTAAATATGTTCACTGTATCTCCACATAAGTGCTATTGAGCTGATGCCATAGGTTTATGAGAACGTTGGTTTGCTCCAGATGATGGTTTAAATGAACAATTAGAGCCGATAATGAAACTCTCCGCTAAATCTTGGTTAAATGCTTATTAATGGGAAAGATCCTCGAGCCTTTCACTGATTAATGGCAATCTGTATGAGTGGTGCATGATGAACTATTAGCAGTAAAGCTTAATTATTGCATATTTTGAAATGTGAAGGTGGCAGGTAAGACAAAGAGCAATTAAGGACTGGAGGTTTCATGAACATGCGAAGGCCACAACATGCGAACGACATTTCATGATTTTGAAATCAACAATCGGAAGGGATAATATAACCCCCCCGCAAATCTTTGTTTAATGCGCATCAATAGGATGTCTCCTAGAGCCTTTCGCCCATCAATGACAATCTATATGGTTCCTGCATGATGACCTATTAGAATTAAATGCCAGTCATTCCATANNNNATATATATATATATATATATATATATATATATATATATATATAACGTTTTTCTTTCTTTTATTCTAGACAAGTGCGAAGGTGACAGAGACAATGGAGAGCAAGGAAAGAATGGAAAGCTTTGAAAAGAGGTCGGACAAGATTAAAAAAAGCGTTATGGGGATACTCAGGATACGCGAGTGTTGCACGGTCAAATTTTATGTATCATAATTTTTGAGTGCAAAATGTGTAAAATGAAAGAGATGATGATGGGGCAGTTCAATGACCAGATTGTATATTTACGTAATTTCAACAAAGTGGCTAAGTATGGAATAGGGAAATTGCTAATTACATGCCTAGAAATAATACCTTATATATAATTGGCAATTGCTAATTGCAAAGGGGCGCGGGCACAATAAACAACGACTATGAACTGAATATTTCTTCAACCTTCCAAACTGACGATCCACCAAAGAAATTCGAAGAAATGGAGAAGTATGGAAAGCAGAAAGACGGGATTCAAAATGGGGTGACAATAGTTCCACAAAATATGTGAGGACCCGACAATTAAATTGTATTTCTCGGAAGTTTTCAGTGCAAAATGTATACCACGGAAGAGGGCATGATAGGTGGACCGTAATATGGAAGAGGGTATGATTTGAATCCGATTGCAAATTTGTATATCCCATAAGTGACGGTACTGTTCACAGGCCATGGAAAAACATAAGTCCAATCTAGAGCCTGCCTACCGGGAATTCGCGGTCGAAGAAGTTTCTGGGCATGGAATGGGGAAGTGGTCGGTCGATGTCGCAATAAAAGAGCACGAGTGCAAGTGTCAACCCACAAAACCTCCCACATGCACAACCATACATTTTCGAAAAAATGAATAAGTGATGAAAACAAAGTTCAAGGAAAAAAGAAACATAACAAAATTGCGAAGTTGGCGGGAATAGAAAACAACGACCAGGAATATGATCCATGAGTTTACTTGGTTCTTGCTTGTATGCTTCGTCTATCAATTTGTATATCGCGGAACTGCAAGGCATTTTATTATCCAACCAACCCACAAGTCTAACTGTCAATTTGTATAGTGCGGAACTGTGAGTGATGTTTGCAGGACACAGAACTATAGAGGAAATAATTTGCCCTTTAATATAGATTCTATGGCACAAATGTGGTATGGATCATTTTATCACTTTTCCATCCATAAACAAAGGCAATTTTGAGCCCACCAGCCCTGGAGCCCATCTGTCAATTTGTATATCGCAGAGATCCGAATGTTGTTTGGAGGTCACGGAAAAGTAGAAGTGCAATGTTGACCCAGTTAGCATGCAATTCCGCCTGTCAATTTGTATGTCATGGAACTTTGGGTGCTACTTGTAGGACACATAACAACAGAGGGTCAATTTAAAGAAAGGGGAAGCGCTCGTTGGAAACACGTGAATCCGCCAAGCCATGCAACAAGGCATTTTCTAAAAAAAAAATGATTAAGTAACCAGGAAGAGAAACTCCAGGGAATAAAAGAGTGGGAAAATAGAAAGGCAAAAGGTAGTTTTAGTAAGCACGAATTGGTTTCAAAGAAGCCCCATTGTTGAAAAACCATCATTTTCTACTAATTGTCAACAAATGCATTGTTGAAGATTAGATTTTATTGCAACATGTGCGTGTAAGTATGTTCTTGATACATTCTTCCATGACTATAACATATTAACTTAACTACTAAAATTCATTTTTGACTAATTGCCAACAAATGTTTTGTTGAAGATTACATTTTATTGGAATGTGTGGGTGTAAGTGTCTTCTTCATACATTCTTCCATGACTGCAACATATTAACTCAAGTATTAAACTTCTTGCATTATGGGTTGTTAGCATTAAAGCTTAATAATTACATGTCTAGAAACAAGAATAATGATTTTGCTGCAAGATTGTACATTGGTATTTCTATGTTCTATCTGCATTACGAATAGAATTGAACATTGGTTTGAAACTGTGTAATCCATTTTTTGTTTGCATAAAAGGCTGGTGGATTGACACAATACATTGTCATATAATTGTTAGATGTTCCATATTATAAAAAATATCCTAATTAAACACAATATCGAAGAAGTATGAGAGAAACAAACCATGCTAATGAGAACAGGTGTTAAATCCAGAAAAGAAGCAACAACGAAGAGTCCAAGGAAATTATTTTATAATAGAAAATCCATTTTAAAAAATAAGAAAAAACACTGAGTATTGTACATCTATCCTTAGAAATTGGACCTAGTTCTTCGGGCCAAAACATTGAACGTATCTGCGACAAACACTTGCATGGGATCCACAGTATGCAATATCCTCGCAGTTTTCTCCTCGATAAATCATCCTGTGATGAAATTGATAGTTTTCAGAAGCTTCCCGTGAGGAAGAAGATGAAAAACATTGCAGGGAAAATGGAATATCCCTTAGCTGAAACCACCTCTGCATAGTCGAAAAAATTCAGGAGCACAGGTTGGACGTGCAATTCGAGAGGCCCAAATTAGTCCATTCTAGGTGGAAGGAGATGGCTAGTAGAAAAATTCCTTGCAGCAGTGAGAGTTTTGGACCTAATTCCCGAAGATGTTAATTGTATATCTAGAGAACATGACAGTAGTCCCACAAGTGAATAAATTTTTTTCTTGAAATATATCTTTGGTAGCATTAATAGATCATTACTTTATAGTGAAACTCTTCTGCCCAGAAAGAACTAATTTAGAACTCTAAAATTCCTAGTTTCTCGCTGCAAAGGTGCTATTGAGTTTACTATCGGTTTCTTTTCTGAAACTCCTTTTGGTGTTGTTAGGACCACCATCATCGAGCTGAGAAGTTCCATCTGTTATGGTTGATTTCAATTTGGGCACAGGAGTGGGAAGAGTCTCTGCATTGCCATCATCCATTGTCGTATCATCGCCCATCAGATCATCTTCTTCCATCTCAAAATTCATGACATCGACCTCTAGGCCAACCATGAATGCAACTGGGCAGGTTCTCTGAGCATGCAGGGTTGCCTTGGAATTATTTGGCTTGAAATATATCTCTTGGTGTACCAAGGGACCATCTCCTTTTTTTCTCCTGGGCGGCGGGAGATGAGTAGTAAGAATATGCCCTGGAATAGTGGAACCTCTGGCGATTATGCCCCAATGTGTTTACTGTATTTGGGCAGAACTGTGTTTGGGCAGAACTGTTGCTACAACTTAACAAGAATTTTCATTTTCTTGAGACGATGTTTGAAATGAAAATTGGGGAGGGATAATATAACCCTTCGTAAATTATGGTTTAATGCATATCAATGGAACATCTCCTCTAGCCTTTTGATGATCAATGACAATCTCCAGGGTTCATGCGGAATGAGTTGTCACCATCACAACTCACTAATTGCATAATTAGAAAAAAGTGTGAAGGTCACGGTGAAAACGAAGAGAGATTAAGAATTATAAATTTCTTAAAAGAGCCAATCCGCCGACACACAAAAAACAGATTGCATCGTGTTTGAAATGAATACTTGGAAAAGATAACATACTTGTGTGCAAATCTTATTTTAATTCGTAGTAATGAAAAATATTCTCTAGACTTCTAGACATTAATGAAAATCTTAATGGTTCCTGCAGGATGAACTACTAGCATTAAAGCTTAATTATTTCATATCTAGAAATAAGTACGAAGGAAACGGTGATGGCGAATTGCGGCGAAGCACCGACCAACCTACGAAACTGATTCCAAGAAATACCTAAGTATGGAAAGCATTTGGGCAGGTTACAAAAGAAAAAGGGCAGAAGATATACCCAGGAGACGTGAAGGGCCGATGGTCACATTGCATCTCAGTGACTAATATCGACCGTCAATTTGTATGTCATGGAAGTTTGGCTGCTGTTTGTGCGTAGGGGAACAATGAAAGCGCAATGGAGAGAGGGAAATTTGTATATTTTTTAACCTGGGGTTCTCTATATAAAAGCATGGGACATTCTGAAAAAGGGCCTAGTAAACAAAAAGCAAAAGCATACAAGATGAAGGGGGGTTTGTTTGCAAATTTGTAAATCGAAGAAGTCCTGGTGCTAGTTGCAGGCGATGGAACAATGGAAACACAATGTTAAACCTGTCTATGTAGGAACCCGCGTTTCAAAAAGGAAAAGTAGAGAGAAAAGATAAACTAGAAATTTTTGGAAAAATGAGTAATACACTAAATATGTACTATAAAGTATGAACATGAGATGTTATAGAGCATGTACTTAGCCACTTTTTGGATCGCAGGTTCTCGGACTGGTGTGCTTTAAATCGGGTATCCATTGTTTTATGGCCTACAAATAACATTTAGAATTATGCGATATACAAATTGGCCAGCGGACTTGCGGGGTGGCTCGCTCAAAATTGCACTCCTTTTGTTTCGTTTCATACAAAAAACACTCGAAGTTCCATGATATACAAATTGACAGACGTACTCCAGGGCTAGCGGCCTCGACTGTGTGATTGTCTAAGGATGCTAATCCCTATTAACTATTTGAAATTATCTAAAGAAATTCTTTTGAATACTAAATTATTAATATTAAATATTGATATTGTATAATTTAATTAGACAAGGAGGTTTGTACAATATGAAATAGGGAAGTGGTCGGTCGGTCGGGCTGATGATATTAAAGTAAGTGAAATATGAATACATGAATCCACCAACTTCCTTACCAATAAATTTTATGAAAACAACGAGCAATACATAAAATCTATTTTTAGAAAGTACGGACATGAGATTTTATAAAGCATGCACTGTTCCTGCATTCCATACTTAAGCCAATCTTTGGATCACGAGTACTTAGGCTGGGGAGCTCAAAACTGGGCCTCTATTGTTCCGTTAGTGACAAATATCACCCAAGAGTTCTTGCATATACGAATTTACAGTGGACTTGTGGGTTGGGTCGCCCAACATTGCATTTCTATTGTTCCGTGTCGTTCAAACAACACTCAGAGTTCCGCCATATACAAATTCACAGATGGACTCCAGGGCTGGCAGGCCCAACCTTGCGATTTTTTACGGATGGTAATCCATATGAACTATGTAACAGTACCAAAAAAATATTATTTTTCAAAACTAAAGTATTAATATTAAATATTGATATTGTACAATTTAATTACATAGAATTATAAAAGGATGTGAAATATGTTATTTCAAAGAAAAATCCATGTATTCGGAAACTTGCATTCCAAAATTTTTGTATAATATGAAACGGGCAAGAGGTCGGTCGGGCTGCTGATATAAAAATGGGTGGAAATCTGAACACGTGTATCCGTCAAGTTCCACACCTACAAAATTTTGCAAGAAACGAGTTATACATACCAAATATGTACTTTTATAAAGTATGGGCATGAGATTTTATAGAGCATGTACGCAACCCTCATTCCATAATTTGTCACTTTTTGGATCGCGGGTTCTCGAGCTGGATCATGGGTTCTCAGGATGGAGGGCTCAAAATCAGGCCTTTGTTGTTCTGTTCCCTACAAATAACACCCAGAGTTCCGCGATATACAAATTGACAAGCGGATTTGCAGACTATTTCAATTTTAAGGGCCTCATGTTGATGTAATAGCACAATTGGACTTGGCCCAGTTTATATTCATTTCTTACAATATCAAACGGAGAAGCAGTCGGTTGGAATGGTGATCTAAAAGTAATTGAAACCTGAAGTCGTGAATCCGCCAACTTCCACAGTTAGAATTTTTCCGAAAAATGAGTAGTACATACCAAGTATGAACTTTTACAAGGTATGGACATGAGGTTTTTATAGAGCTTGTACGGATCCAAAATTTCATATTTGGCCACTTTTTCGATTGCGAGTTCTTGGTCTGGTGGGCTCAAAGCTGGGCCTATATTTCTTCGTATCCTACAAATAGCACCCAGAGTCCCACGATATACAAATTGACAGCCAAAGTTGTAGACTGGGTTGCTCATCATTACAATTCTATTGTTCTGTGTCTTCTAAACAACATTAAGAGGAAACAAGTAATACATATTAAAAATGTACTAAAATCTATGGACATGAGATTTTATAGAGCATGTACGGACACCTCATTCCATACTTAGCCACTATTTGGATGGTGGGTTCTCGGGCTAGCGGGTTCAAAATTGGGCCTATGTTGTTCTATGCCCTACAAATAGCACCCACATTTCCATGATATACAAATTGACAAGCGGAGTTTCCAAATATTTGAATTTGAAGGTCCTCGTGTTCATGTCATAGCACAATTGGACTTGGGCCATTTTATATTCATTTATTACAATATCAAATGGGGAAGTTGTCGGTCGGGCTGATGATATAAAAGTAAGTGAAATATGAAGTCCTGAATCCGCTAACTTCTGCACCTAGAAGTTTTCTGAAAAATGAGTAATACATACTAAGTATGTACTCTTATAAACTATGGACATGAAATTTTTATAGAGCATGTACAGATTTTCCATTCCATACTTAGGAACTTTTTGGATCATGGGTTCTCGGACTGAAAATTGGGCCTCTATTGTTCCACGCTCTGTAAAAATCACCCACAATTCCGTGATATAGAAATTGACAAGCGGACCTGTGGGTTGGCTGGCTCAACACTGCACTTCCAATGTTTCGTGTCCTCCAAATAGCACTCGGAGTTGCGTGATATACAAATTGACATATGGACTCGAGGACTGGTAGGTTCAAGTTTTCCATTGTTTACGGATGGTAATCCCTATTAAATATCTAACATATCTAAACATTATTTTCAATACTAAATTATTAATATTAAATATTGATATTGCAAAATTTAATCAGACAAAAAAGCTTGTACAATTTGGTCGGGTGAGTGATATAAAAGTTTTTCGACAAACAAGAAATACATAGTAAACATGTACTTTTATAAACTATGGACATGAGATTTTATAGAGCATATGCAGATCCCTCATTCCATACTCATGCACTTTTTGGATCGCGGGTTCTCGGCCTGGCGGGCTCAAAATTGGGCCTCTATTGTTCCGTGTCGTACAAATAGCACCCAGACTTCCGCGATATACAAATTGATAGGCGGACTTGCGGGCTTGCTGGCTCAACATTGCACTTTTATTGTCCCCTGTCCTCCAAAGGAAACTTCGAGTTCAGCGACATACAGATCGACAAGACTCCACGACTAGTGGGTTCAAGATTAAAATGGTTTACGGATGGTCATCCTATCTAACTTTATCTAAAAACATTATTTTCAAATACTAAATTATTAATATTAAATATTGATATTCTACAATTGAATTACATTAAATTATTAAAGGATGTTAAATCACTTATTTTTTTAAAAATGAAGGAAACAAAATAAAGTGTTTTTAGAAGTCTATCACCGCAAGCATAACAAGGACAAATTTGAATTATAAGGGCCTCTTATTCATATGATATCACAATTGCACTCTGCATAGTATATATTCGTTGATTTCAAATTATTCTAGGACATTAATTTTACCGACTTCATCGATTAAGCAAAAATGCCAAAACAACGACCCATTTGAATTTTAAGGGCCTCTTGTTAATATGATAGCACAATTGCACTTCGCACAATATATATTCATTTATTTCAAATTATTCAAGGACAATAATTTTACCAATTTCATCGATCAAGGAAATGTGCTAAAACAAGCCACATACTACATTTGCGTCACAAGGCCATAGAAATTTTTAGGCAGATGTGCGGACCAACTTGCTAAATAATTCAATTATATTGTTTCGTGTCCTCCAAACAACAATTGGAGTTCTGAGGTATACAAATTGAGAGACGAAGCACATAACCAAGAGCCAACCAAACTTCAAACAGGCCACAAGCAAGTTCCTAGAAGGTTCCATAGAGCAGGACCCATCAAACTTTGCACCAACAAATTTGATATACAAAGAAATGATGTTGCCGCATTCATTTTCTCTTTCATCTGGGATCTGTTCCTAGTAGAAAATAATCGTGGCCATGGGATATATGGGGTTTTCTTCCATGCTTCGCATGTTTTGGACCGAAAAATCTTATGTGCATGCAATCCCGACTAGCCAAGTCTGACAAACATTCATCTGGATGTTGAAGAAATATTACAGAGACACATGAGGTATTTTTCGTTTCCTGCCAAAGTTTGATATATATATTTTTTCCCTTCTTCAGCCGATATGCAAAATTGCATTGTCCTCATTTAAGGTGAATTTGTTGTGTATCTGAAGCTCCCGCATCATGTAGACATTGCTTTCCTTTTTCTGTAGATATGTTTTGTATGACAACTCTGCCAACTTAGGAAGCACATTTTGTAATAGAGGATGCCTAACCATACAATGCACGGTTGTGTTGCCCACTGTTCGGATGATAGAATTGACACAATGTCCATATATATATGGACATTTTTCACTGCATCACAAACAATCAATCATATCATCACATATCAAAGCGAAGGTAGAAGCATGAGAGTTTCATTCTACACATACAGGTTCAAAGGCAGTCGAGTACACATTGGTTGCAACCAAAACACCTTCAACCTGGGAACACAAGAACAAGAATTATACATTGAACAATATAAAACACAACTGCACCCCCCCCTCCCCTTAAAAAATAAAAATAAAAATTAAATAGGTCACATAAATTTGTTGAAGGCTATTTTTATAAGCAAAGTGAGGATGATTTTGTGGATGTATATGCACAACAGTGGTAGAGCTAGCTAGTTTCTTTAGATCCTCTACTATATCTTCTTGCAACTCTATTACAAACATTTCCTGGGTTGTTCGAAATATCCTTTCTCTAACATCCATTTTCTTTGTTATATTTTTGAACAACATAAGTGGAATCTGCCATTTATGCAATTGTTGTTCCAGTGACAGGAAAAAAATTGAATACGTATCGAAGAATTGTAGATGCAACATGGAACAACGCAATATTTGTGTAACTTACCTGAGATACATGCACATGCGAAAGTAAAGGACAAAACTGAATATGAAAAGATGTACCCTTGCCTTGTTGTTGTCCGACTCTCCATCCTTTATATGGAGAATGTGTTGCGAGCCAAGTTTTCTAGCCAATGTGGCAGCTGCACCAATTGTTCCAATTGGGTAAATATCAATGCTTTGTTCAAGCTGATTGATAGTCGAGTCTGGGATGAAACGATATTCTGAACAAACAATGAAAATTGTTTCCACAATGCTTGTTTTATTGAGCGAAATAATTCGATCGCAATCGCCACAGTCATATATTGTTTTGGGCAATACATTAAAATTTGTAATGGATATCCCATTACCCGACAATATCTTTTATGCATGTTTCTGGACAAGTTGTGGAGGAACACTCAGTGTCACTGTCATCATGGACTCCTTGTCTATCATGTCATCATGCATAATGGATCTAATTTTGTTTGTCTTGTCCAAGTAGGTGCTATAGATGACCATTATCTCTTCGACGAACACTTGTCCAGTTCGGCTGCTGTTCAATTCCTTTATTGATAATACTTTGGATGTTACAACTCTATACCTGGTGACAATTTTTGAACAAGAAAACTAAAGTGAATTGTAGTGTGCATTTTTTTTTGTATTCTTCTTTCACTGGCATAAATATACAAGTACACACATAGTGTTGATGAACTATGGAGCTAAATTTTTGCAACCACACCTCTTAGTCTACGGAACATGCATCACGTTCGACATCTTGTTTGTACTTGTTGATACTTCTTGCGAGCTGCAAACCATGTATTGCAGATGACATCAACATATCCACCATGAAATAGATGAATACATACCCGAGGATATATTTTTAGTAAACATAGTAAGAGCATAGCGTATGCATCTTTACCTTTGGCCTTTTCGGTCTACCGATGTCTGGGATGACTGACTGCTCATGCCCATGTCACTAGTCCAACTTTTTTTGATCCAAGCATGTGCAGATGAACATCAGGACTAAACAAGCATATGCATTGTATACTGTCCATCAGAAGGACTAAATAACCGTAAAATTGTATGCATCTGATTTTTTTTAACTGAGGAGATGTTTGATAGCAAACAGGGCATCAGGGTGGGGCACCATGGCCAATCTGTATATCACAGACCCCCGGAAGCCACACGATCAATCTTCAACCTGCCAACCTGGCACCCGCAATTGAGAAAGTAGGTAACTATGGAATAAGGTAGAAGCACGACCACAGATGTTAAACCTTTAGTTCGCCATCCAATGCATCAAGGCATTTTCGGAAAGCACACTAAGCATATGAATTAGAAAACAAAATGAAAAAGGTAGAAATAGGGAGGGTAGAAAGGGCCATTGCTGCCAAGACATCGTTTTCAAGTCTATTATTATATGCCCCCACTCAGTTTGTATATTTAATTTACCAGCACACTTGGTATACCTTTTAGAAGATTGTACCAGAGAACCCTTTGGTGTTGCACATAAAAATTGATCTCCCTATCCAAGCAACTTGTTTTTTCCAAGGAAGTAATGCAGAATATGCAATGGACATGAAGGAAAGTTAGTATGAAGAAAGACATCTAAAATAAAGAGAAACAATTCTATTTACCCACCAAAGAGTCCATCATCCTCTCCAGCCATTCTGTTTGTTTAAATGCAACAATGCAGCAAAAACACAATGGACATCAAGTAGCTTATTATGCAGGAAGGCATGTATTGAAGATAACTTATAATGAAGACAGACATGTAAAAGAAAGAGAAACATGATTATTTACCTGCGAAAGAGCCAATCGTCATCTCTAGCTATTATGTTTGTTTAAATGTACCAATGCAGAAAAAACACAATGGACATGAAGAATGTTAGTATGCAGGAAGGCATGTAATGAAGATAAGTTACCATGTAGGAAGGCACCCAACATGTACATATAATAAACTAGGTGAAGACATATACAGACCATAAATGAAATACAAAACAACACAATATGAAATAACAGTACAATAATGCACCTTTATATATCCTCTTCAACTGATGCAGTCAAGACTCCCTCGTTTTCTCCAACTATTCAGTTTGTTTGAATGTGGGAACGCACCAAATATAATGAACATGAATAGAAGCTGGTATGCACCGGAGAACAAGCAATATGTACATACAACAAATCAGACTCAACAAACAGTCTAGAAGATAGGAAGAAACATGAACCTTTGTACTTGTCCATCCATGGCTGTGAACGTGTAATTTTTTTTTCCCTGCCCAAAATATATTACAAGCCACAAAATATCATGCAACTGCATGGCCGTAGCTAAACGATTTCTGTTTTTTCATGGTAAATTATCCATATATGCTTCCACCTATTGAAACACATGTTCTTTATCCTTTACATGGACTAATGTGCCCACGATACAAGTTTTTGGTTTTCTGTGGAAAACTACCCAGACATGCTTCCAGACATCCAAATATAATCTTGCAGAATCTTTGTTGCACATATCATATCTTAAGCACAACACAAATTGTATCATGCACACACCAGTCTATGTAGAGGATAAAGAACATGTAATTTCATATTGACACATCTGACCATACATGGTTTATAAATGTAGTCCGCATATGCTTTATTTTAACAAAAAAACAATGGATATTGCAATTTCACATGTAATCCTCGAACAATTTTGCATGCAACTATTTTCTTTCATGCCAACATTGAAGCACCAACAAAATCTCATAGAATAAAAAATATCGACCTCGACAGATAGGGAAAATAACACAACTTCATGTCGACTCATGGGTGCAGGGGATGAACACCGTAAAGCGCCCCAAAAAACAATAATAATCCAAAAAATGAAGAAGAAAGAAAAGCTCCAACCACTGCCACTGGACCCCAACCCTGCAAGGCCAAATCAAACAAAATAAAACAACAAGCACCAAACCAATGAGAAACCACGACCAGGCCGAACTGCACCCCGAGGGCCCCAAAGAGTAAACCCAAGCCAAACAAACAGTACTAGCAACCCACAAATCAATGAGCTAATAACAACCACCAAGCCAGTAAACAACATATGTATCTCCAATGATTACGAAACTACAACCCAAGTATAAAAGGAACCAGAAACATACGAGGACCATGCCACTACAAATACGCAAACATTCTTACTTGCAAAGTGAAAACACTGAACAACAAACAAGGAATAGAAAATGAAACTGTGGCATCAAAACTTACTCTGAAACGATGAAATGCTGAAGCGCAGATCGACTCGTGAACGAAACAACAAGAAGCAACAACCGACAAACCAACGAAGAAGAAGCACTCACCGAACCAGTAAACAATGTATGTAGCTTCAACGATAACGAAATTTCATTGCAAAGGTAGAAGAAGGATGAAACATACAATGGCTATTGAACTCGCAGTGGACAAACAAGACTGTGCAAATTCACTGTAACTGTATGGAAAATTTCGAGGAAAAATGTACTCCGAGAAGCATATTTACATAAACATTTAAGGCTATCAGGTTGTCTAAGGACCTCATGGTATGAAAACATTTAATCTGTTAGGCCTGTTGGAGGACGTCGCGTCATCTAGACATTTAACCTGTTAGGCCTATTGTGGCATCTCGAAAAAAGTGTCAATACATTTCAACAAAAATACATTCGGCAAGGACGTTATAAACTTTGGAACTCTCAATCACTATAAATCTTGGATATCAAAACATTTCAATATGCTTAGTACATATCAAAACTTAGGAATATATTCAGCTAGCAGAAAATGCTAATACAAACATTCGAACTAATGCTAGCATTAATCCACCTTCAAGCAATATAAAGGAAAAATATATGATTAAAAAAGACTGTGTACGAGAAATTTTTTGGATATGTTGCCATATAAAATATTGGGAATAGTGAAGCTGAAAATAACACCTCCAATCTCTTATCCAATCAAATCAGTACATATATGGTTCTTTTTATTAAATATAAAAATATATGCTGTTAATTCCCTAGCTCCAACAATAGGTATTATGCAAATATTTATCGTCAAAGGACAAAGTAATATGTAGTCAACGAATTATCGATCACTATAGTCCCTCTATGCCTATGAAAGGGACTAATAAAGATAAGTTTCAATGTGCAAGTGGTGTCTAACGATTTCATTAATATTGGGAATCAATTACTCTAGATTTGGTGTTCTAAGTGTCGTGAGACATGACTTGTCTACTTCAATACTTTGAATATTTTTTATAATTTGCAGCACTCCAAAGCATGCCTCCACCGATTTTAGATTCTCATCCAACTCAAAAAAAATTGGGGTTTCTTCCACTTCCACATCTAGTTTCTCTTTGTTCTATGACTCAAATAGGGTGAATTCTTGATTGACTCATCATTCCTCTAGATCTCCATTTTTTCTCGGTAAAAAGGGGTTCACAAGATCACATATTTCATATCTTATTTTTTTGCATTTGTCTCATTCATTCTTTTAGGTTGACCATAGGTTTGTAATACTATATTCTTCTTACAATTATGTTTTCCATTTCTTCCTCTATTGTGTACTATTTTTTCCTCCTGGTCAATTCTTTCTTCCTCCCTTTCTTTTCCATTCTTGTGATATCTTCTAGTCTTATTCTTGAGTGTGAATCGATGAAGTTTTTTCTTCTTTTTAAGGCATCATACGAGCAACATCCCACCCATCACCAAATTAAACTTTACTCTTGATCAACAAGAGATATCCTTGTAGTTGTATTCATTTTGTCATGGAGTATTTCTACTCCTCTTCTTTCTCTTCCGAATTGGAATTGACTGGTGTATTAGAAAGGGATCATGATTCTATAATGTGATCGATGATTTTGTCCATGAGGAACTTATGAAACAAGGTAGGTACATGGAAAATGAAACTATCATTCAAATCATCATAAAATATTCTCTTTACATCATCTAATGAGATGTATTCTTTGATTTCTTTCTCTTCGTATAAATCTTCAACAATTTTCTCAACCCATTCATATAGTTTAGTTTGTCTAATGTTGATTAGTTTAGAAAAAAATTATTCACATTTCATTAAATTATTCATGTGCATCTCTATCATTAAATTTATTTATCTCCTCCAGTATTTCTTCTAGAAATCATTCGTGAGTCTCCGTGAAAAATTATGCCCTTTCATGTGCAATTTATAGTTGATTCCTCCTAGTATAGATTTTCAAGTAATTTTGCAATTTACTTTCCCACCACTCACAAATATCCTCCACACTCACATCTATGCATGCAAATAACTAATCTATAGTCCCATATAATGTAATACAAGCAATGGAACCAATGTTGCATTCTATGGGATTAAACAATAAGAAATTCCGAGTAGTACAATCATACAACCATAATGCAACACAATACTATAAATGCATGCATACATAGATGGGGAAAGATAAAAAATTAATGGTGGAGGTAGAAACATGTAGTCTTTATTAATATATAATCACCAATAACCACACATTATATTGCAAATCCATGTCTATTTATACATTTACAATAAAAGAAGGTAGTTACAATTTCCATAACTACTTTGGTCAGTTGACCTAACCAACTGATTAACAAAGTTGACTACCTAGTCAATTACACTTCGTGGTCGTCTTACTCTTTACAATAATCTACCATTTGGCCCATTTGGCTTTGTTGACTAGTAAACTAGGCTCCTCTAATAGAGATATTCAACTCATGTGATTATAGGTTGGGTTCCAGTTAAACATAAAATCAGTAGAGGAGGTATAATTTTCAATTGGGATTCTATCATTTCTAACTTACTCACATGAGCCATTAAAAATGCTCAATTGGGTTCTTTTTTAGGATCCATATAATCTTACATGTCTTATTACTTGTTATATGTGATATGTGCATCTAACACATTCATAGGGTTAGGTTGGTATTGGTCCCTATATTAAATATTCTGTTAATGTTTATTGTAGAGATTTATGGAAGGATAGATACCAATTTAAGAATACACATATTTGTGATGGCTTTCTCACACCATTATGTGAACTCATTTTTCTCCAACCTTGCCCAATAATATATCCAAAATTTATGGAGGTGTTGAAGGACATTTAATATTGGTACTTAAAATAACACTCTACATATATAAGGATTTATGGTGCCACACAACCACCTCATACACTTCCAGCCTATGTGTCAAATATGATCATAATTTAAGAGATCAAGTATCAAATAACTCTAGATGGTTTCAATTCTTGTCAGCTCAAGCACCAAAAGAAGTTGTCCCTAGCCTATCTACTATATAAAGGCATGTATGGGATAACATATTCCACTTAGAAAAAGATGGAGGGAGAAAACATTGAGGCATATCATTTGAATTTAGGAAGATCTCAAATGAATGATCCCCTAAGGATTATTGATAAATGCAGATTAGAGATGAGGATCTCTTTCCCTTAAAAAAATCAAGATAATGAGGCTAAAAAATCCTAGAAGAGAACATTGACTTATTCATAAGTCTCGAATAATTTGTAATTGATTGCTCAGGATAAAACAAGTAAGAACAAGGAATAAGTTTCAAGGGTTACTACTGAAAGAAAAACCCTTCAAGAGAAAATAAAATAATAGGAAAATGCAAAATTGGAGGCCTGACCAAGGCAAGAGATGAGGCCAAACGAAGAGAACAAGCATAGAGAAAAGTTGTTAAGAAAGGAAATTGACAAGGAAAATAGAAGAATATGTTAAAGCCATAGATGAATTGGAAAAAAAGAAGGTAGAAGAGGAGATGAAATCCAAATATGCAGAGGCTAAGGAATTATTCAAGAGAGAATATAAGGAAAAGGCCAAAGAGAAGTAAAAAATTCAATAACACTAAATGTAGAAGAAACAACATCATAATAAAATGAGCTAATGCATCAAAACACTAGGGAATTATTCAAGAGAGAAGATGAGGAAAAGGCCAAAGAGAAGTAAAAAATTGAATAACACTAAAAGTAGAAGAAACTACATCATAATAAAATGAGCTAATGCATCAAAACACTAAAGATATCACATGGTAGTTAGACTCAACAAAGGGAAACGAGACTGTAAAATTTTTCACCACTTAAAAATTTGCAAGTGATTTCAGTTTAGGCACGATTATAGGAGGTGATGAAACTATTTGAACTCATGTAGAAGAAGTTGATGATTTGGAATTGTTTTCATTTGATAGATAGAGGAAGCAACTGATAAAAAAAAATGAACAAGTGAACAAACGTTGACCTAGATTCTAAATCAGTACTCACCACTAAAATTGTGGTGATAGAAAAATAAAATTGATTTTATATTTCTCTACCTCTTATAGATATCCATAGACCAAGAAAATTTACTCAAAGTCATAAATGTATGAAAGAAGATGACAGAGTATGAAAGAAAAAACACGTTACATGGAAATCTGGTAATTTTTTTAATTATTCTTTTAGAATACAAGATGAGTTGAATACTGTATAGAGATAATTTTATGACAAATCCCAAAGTGTGGAAGCTCATTGTTTTAGTGTCATGACTCATATCCAAACATGGGAGATTCCTTCCAAGGAAAGCTCATTTTCAAATTAATAAGGTAAAATATTAATAGTTCTCTTGAGAGAAAATTCTCATAAAAAAATACTATTTTCACACCTAAAACCCTCGAAGAAGTGGATTTTATTTTGAAATACTAGAAATAGAAAACTTACAATGCCATTAAGAGAGGGTCATTCATGAAGTAATAGATAATTCTTTGTGATCGCAGGGTACAAAGAATATGAAATATACTTTCCATTTACCATCTCTTGAGTTAAAGTACAATTTATTTTCATGAGAGAAAGTATCCAAGGACCTAGAAGATTATATAATCTTAAAAAAGTCTTCTCCTATCAAGGAAATGACATAAATTAAAACTTTGATGTCTAAAATGGAAAAATTTGAAAAAATAATAAGGCATATTTTAGCATCATACGTGTATCATTTGAAAAAATAATAAGGCATATCCTAGCATCCTACGTGTCTCCTTTCAAATATCATAATTTTCCTAAAGAACTCTCATATATGAGGGTGGGGGTGGGATAAATATTAGAGAAAATGTAGGCTTTGAATGGAACTTCCTACATGTCTCTTTTCAAATATCATAATTTTCCTAAGAACCCTCATATATGAGGGTGGAGGTGAAACAAATATTAGAGAAAATGTATGCTTTGAATGGAATTTTTGAGACATGGACTGTACATTTAAAAAAAAAAATGGAGAAAAGAAAAAAGTGAAACTTCCTCAAGCCATGTGTAGTAGTATTAACATTATAATTTTCCTAAAAAAAAATGCTTTGAATGAAACTTTTGAAGCATCGACTGTACATATAAAAAAAAAATGGAGAAAAAAAAAGGGTGAAACTTCCTCAAGCCATGTTGCGGGATAGTATTTTTAGAGAAACAAATTCAAATAGGAAATGAATTTGAACTTTGAAATTGCAATAAAATGACAAATTAATGGAGCAACGGAACCAGATAAACACGAAGGGAAAATGAACAATTATCCAAATTTATCTAAATTATTGATTTCACATCTTCTTCTTCTTTGCTATAAAAATATATGAATTTGAATTGTAATAGACCTTTTTCTTTTCCTCTTTGTATATTTTTTATGAAATGTTAGAAGTCACTGTTGACTAAACATTTTTGGAGATGGACTTAAGTTCTAAAGTGTGCCATTTATGAAACTTGTTATGCTAATTTACTAAAATTCTGGAATGTATAAGTAATTGATTTTATGATATAAACTTTTCTAACTTATATGTAACTTGTTTATTGAATTTTATGTGAATAGCTTTAAACATAGTATTGTAATTAGTTGATTATTATAACACTTTTACGCAATTAATACAACTAGTTATTTAAATTATTGTTTATTTTTTTAAGTAACTTTCTACTAATTGTTTAAAGGAGTAAGACATTCCGTACTATTTAGAATAAGTCATTCCTTGTTATGTTTATTTTATTCATTAAAAATTAAGCCACAATCCAAATAAATTCTCTCCAAATAATATAAAATCTAATTAAAATATTGTATTTGAAACAAATTCCCTATTCCAAATAATATAAAATCTAATTAAGATATTCTATTTGAAATAACTTCTACTAATTTAATTTAAGATGGGCATTCACTCCTACCAACAAAATTCAAACAACACGATCAATTTACCATATATTTATTTTATTATTGAATACGAACCTTATCAATTTACCATATGTTTATTTTATTATTGAATATAAAATTTACGATCAATTTACCATATGTTTATTTTATTATTGAATTTGAATCTTGATCAATTTACTTTATTATTGAATTTGAACTTTGATAAATTTACCATATGTTTATTTTATTATGAAAATAAATTTTTATTGATGATGATAATTAATGTTCACTAAGACCTAATTAATTTATCGGATCTTAAGAGGGTAAGTGATTACTTGTGATTCTTTAGAATTTTGTTTATGTGCTCGAAAAACATTAAGAAAAGCTTTCCAAGATCACCATACTTTTGTTGAGTTAAGAGGTTAAGAAGGTTGGTAGTGTAATCAATATTTTGAAAATGAGATCTAATATGGGTATAGGCTGGACAATCTAAGAGAAAGTAATTTTCATCTTCAACCTTCTTAGTGTCACAAAGGTGATATACTCTTTCATCTCATGGTGTTTTATGAATTGACCAACGCTCAGTTTCACTATGAAACTCATGAGAATTTGTTTTTATCTTAGCAATGCTTATTTTTTTCTTTACACTTGGCAAAACAGATAGATAATTTTAATCTTCTAAATTAAGATTGATTACTTATATAAACCTCTACTTATATACACATTATATGTTAAAATTTTATATCTATTTTATTAAAATTTTAATCCAAATTATTTGAAACCAATTTTTTATATCTATTACTGGCTTGGCTTCTGCACGGTTACCCAAATATACCAAGTAAATGTTATAACCAACATGATTTCACTTAATAAATATTTAATAGTTGATGACAAAATAACAATTGTATAATAAATAGTGAATTGCCACGTCGAAAAAATGTCACCGCTCTCCATTCACAATTGTATGTATGTTGATGCGATGGGATAATAGTACTTCCCCATCCAAAAAGTATTATTCGTTTATTCAATCTGTTCTCCACTGGACATACTTTTTCATAGAGTGGCAAGAAGGTAACTTATATTTAAGAGTTAAAATTTAATAATTATGATAATTTTTAAGTTGGTGAATGGAGATTGTCTAATAATTATAGAGGAAAGTTTTTATGTTAATATTGTTAATTGGAATTATAAAGATATTATAATTAAAATGATTTTATTTAAAGTTGGTTTACTATTTTTATAATCACCTCTTACAATAACTCTTAAATTGGTGAAAATATTGTAAGTTTTTAAAAGAAAGAGTATAAATTTGAGTGGACTCAGGAACTTGATATGTAGTCTAGATTAATTTATATAATTAAATGCATGATCTTTAAGTTATAATTTTATTTTAGAGATGATAATAAAAATGTTAGATGGAATTTAAAAATGATATGTTTTGGTCTAATATCTTTCGATGGATAATAATAATAATAATAATAATAATAATAATAATATTTTTATTCATGGATTAAAAATTTATAAAATAATTTTGATCATAGTAAAATTTTATAATAAAATGTAAGATCCTTAAGATACAACAATAATGATTAAAACAAATTTTGTTTGTTAAACCTTATAAAAGGTATGGAAATCCTTAATTAATTTTAAAATTTTATTTTTATTTTCAAACAACTTTAAAAAAAAATATTTTTAAATTATTATTTTTTTATTAACTAAAAAAATATATAATCATTTACTTCCAAGATATGTTTTTGTATTATTTTAATATTTTTTTAAGTAAACAATTTTTTTTCTTAGAAAAAAATAATAATCCCCAACCATATATTTTTATCCTTATCCTTGAATGTTAAAATTATTTTTCAATATTTTTATCCTTATCTTTGAATATTAAGATTACTCTTCAATAATATTTTAAAATTACAACTTGACAAACATTTTAAAAACCATATTTCAAAATAGGCATTTACATAAGATATATTGATACCCATTTTGAATAATTAAATGATTACTTGTAAGTTGTTACATTATGCTTTAACTTTAAGGTTACTATTCACAGTCAAGATTTTTTGAAACATGTTTTGTGACTTGTTACATTATCCTTTAATTTTAAGGTTCCTATCCGCACTCAAGATTTTTGAAACATGTTTTTTTATGTTTTAAAGTATTTACATAAGAGAATTAAATAATAATTTAATAATTTGTTTGAATACTTAAATGATTGTTTCAAACTTCTAACCTTAATTTTTAAGATTACTATTTACATTTACAATTTTGAAACACGTTTTCTTATATTTTAAAGCAAAGCATCTACATAAGAGACTTAAATAATAATTAAATAATTTGTTTGAATATTTAAATGATAGTTTCAACTTCTAACCTTGACTTTTAAGATTACTATTTATATTTACAAGTTTTATGGAAACATATAAAAATAAAAAATCTACTTAAGATATTTTAATATCAATTTGTTTGAATATCTATATGATGTTTTGTGATTTTGTAATTTTGTTTTGTAATGAATGTTTTTTATTTAGTAAAACTATGTTTTTTATTTTAAAAGTGCAATTTTAAGTAGTAAGATTGAATAAATTACAATAATATAAGTAAATTCATATGAATATTAACTCTAGATCTATGTTGATTTATTTTATTATAAATTCTATAACTATTTTTTTTTTTTTTAGTTTTTATTATTATATTTTTTAAATTTTTATTGAAATTTAAATTTTGAATTAGTTATATAAAATATTTAATACTCAATTTATTCTTTATTTTTTAAAAGTGTCATTTACCAATGCACTATCTCAATTTCAATTATCTATTAATTACTCATTACATTAAAAAATCTTCATAAAGTAAAAGAGTGAGTGAGATTGAAAATAGAAATACCAATTACATAATAACATTCTTATAAATTTGTCATATTTTAAAAGCTAGATTAAAAATATAAACATAAATCATACAATATCATTCTTCTATATCTACTGGTTAGAGATTTTGAAAAAATACCTTTTTAAATATGACTATGGTTCAAGTAAGTATTTTTAACTATAAATTTTTTCTTATATCAAATTAACCTATCTTGCTATTTCATTTAATTTTTTAAAGCACAATTTATTTACTTTTTACATTTTTATACAATTATCATATGATTAGAGGCAGAGGCATTATATGATTAGAGGCATTTGAAAATATGTTTCAAATTAAAATACATCTTAAAATATTACAACAATAATTTGTATTCATAATAAAAAAATGGATTATAAATAACCGTTTTCAAATAACTTAAATAAAAAATAACCATAATGCATTTGATGGTGACTTAGTATATAGATTAAGAATTACTCAATGTCAAATGTCAAATATATGAGAGTTGGTAATTGTTTAGTGATAAGAAACTATATTTTTATCAAACTTGTATATGGAAAAAAAAGGACATATACATTAAGAATTACTCAATGTTAGATATATAAGAATTAGTAATGACTTAGTGATAAGAAACTCTATTTTTATCAAACTCCTATATGAAAGAAAAAGGACATAGTTTGTGATGAATGAAGCCAACCATGATTACATGTACATAGTTTGTGATGAATGAAGCCAACCATGATTACATGTACATAGTTTGTGATGAATGAAGCCAACCATGATTTAGATTTCAACAGGTTGAAGGATGTGGACAGTGTCCTCAACATGTTTTGTAGGATGGGATGAATCACATAAAAAAATCTCATAGAGAGAATAAATTCTCTACGAAACAATATTTCTTGCATCTTTTAGGATTCCTTCTTCCACTGGGTTTTTAAAGTTGCAAAGAAGTTTAAAATTCATATATCTTTTTTCAGGACACAATTGTGAGTGGTATTAGGGACGTGATAAAAACACAAGGATTACCATTGCTAAATTATTGGGTGGATATTATCTTATATGGGCCATTCATCCACCTTCAACTAAAGGGGAAATTAATAGTGAAGAGAGGTTTCCGAACTTGCCTACGGGCTTTTTGATGGGCGAAAATGACTGCTCGTCAACTGGAAGAGTGAGTCCGGTCCAGGGTTATCTAATTAACCTGAGCCGTTTGGATTAACTCACCCTTACGGGTTTTGCGGCTCCATTAGCCGACCTAAGTCCTAAAGAAAAGAAAAAAGCAAAAACAAAAAAAACGAAAGGAAAAACACTA
>ML780994.1:664532-684672 GCA_009831015.1 Picea engelmannii | reverse complement strand
GTGTGTGTGTGTGTGTGTGTACAATTTGTATATACAATAGTTCTATTTATAATATATATACAAAATATACAAATTACGAATTTTAATCTAAATTCGTGAAAATCAAATGTAAATTGCTCTTTCAAACTATAATGAAATTACTATCTAATCTTTTTAATTTATTTTCTTAAGTGTTTATGATCAGGAAATCGAATATCGAAATGTCTAATGTCAAACAGAAATAACAGATAGTAGAAAATATTTTGACTATAAGAAAATTCTATATTCATTAAACTAATGAAATCAGACAAACAAACTGACCTGTTATCACATCCAATATCTTGTCCTTTTTGTAACGTTCAATCACCTTTATTTGATGAGTAAAAACTGCTACAGATTTAGAGATTGCTCCCAATAAATATGAAGCAATAGTGATGGAATTCGAATGAAAGAACACATAAGAGATACGATCACAACAATCTCATAATTTTACAAGCAACCACAATAAGATAAATCTTGCTGTGAGAACTTGCGTATAAACGTTCAATCAAAGATAAAGATAAATTTCTTAATTCAAGTTTGAACGAATGATTACTGTGTGTTAAATCTGGAACATGAAACATGGATAACATATAAACTTTTATCATACAATCTTGTAGTAAACCATGACAGCGAAAGAAATCATAATCTATTTACAAATTGAAATAAACATGACTTGAATAAAACCACAATACGGAAAAGCTAAAGCTGTGACGAATATTATATTCCATTCAAGTCTGTAAATGAAAAATCCATAGTCTTTCCCCAAGCTGAGATGATCCAATGTTTACAAAATAACATGCTTATATAGGTTCCAGGAAACACAACTATTTCCTGTTGATAATATCAAATCTTGTTCAAAAAAGATGGGGGATGCAACCTACCTAGTTTTACTAGATATCAAAACTATCAAGAGTCTAATTTTGTCTATCAAAATGGATAACAGATATGGCATAGGAGTTCTTCAGAAGTGTCTCCTATCATCTTAGAAATGTTGGACTCCTTAATCTTCCTGAAAATAAATGAAAATAAGAAAATTTCAGATATGTCTTCAATCATCAAATCAAACACTTTGAATTTTCTTAACTGGCTACAGAATCTTATGATTCTATAGCTAGTTAAAATAACACATGCAATCTTAAAAAATAAAAGAAACTAATTCTAATAATAAAAACAATTTATCTAATCAAATCAAATATCCTACTCTAAAAACAACAAATGATTATGCTAACTAATTCATACCTCAAATAACAAACCGAATCATGTCAAGAAACTTTGGAATTTATGATAGCTGTGGCTGCCTCTACATTTTTGAAAATGACCGATCTTGTAGTTTTTAGGCGTTTCTCCATTGCTTGGGTTGTGGATTGGAGGCTATTGTTCTTGTTTGCCAACATATCCACTTGGTCTTTTAAAGATTTAAGTCATGACTGTAGCAGTGGAACATCAGTATAATACCTGTCTATCTAGGATTGGCAAACCTCACACTGCGACTGTAAAGAGTGTGCATGAACAACATTATGGGTCCGTGAATCCTCCATGTGAATGGTAGGCTTATCACAGAGTTGAATGCCAGGAAATTATGAGTTATCCTTTAGACAAGGAGGCAAGTTGTTAACAAAGTTGAAGGGTCTGTCAGGGTAAAACCCATATGACATGGGGTCCTCTTCAGCTAGGAATCTTTCGATTTTCGAGTCTGAATCTTCTCTCACATCAATCTTGTTGTTTGTGTCTACACAGTGTTTGATTTTATTTCGAGCACTTCATGAAATCAAATGACCAACCCTTTTATTCTTGAAATTAACATTGACACTGCCCTTGTGCTTCTTCCCTGAAGGTTTTATAACAGTTTAAGTGCAAATCTTTGGGTCTAAGACCGGTCGATTGTTATGTCGGATAACATTAGGGTAGCTTGGGAGTTCATTGTTATGGGAAATATCACACGCTTGGAGCAGTGGGGGAGAGGCAGTAGGTTTCACAAGGGTTTCCATGATAACCGACTTATCAACCTATCCCAATTCATGGATACCGAAACCATTTCGTATGATAAATGAATCCCAACAATCGTTTTGGGACTGTAACTAGTGTACAAGGATAATTTTAATAAGCCCATGGTGGAATAAACTCGAATCTGACCTCTGTTTCCTAAACCATTTTCCCATCCTATACAGACTTCTAAGTAGGAAGTACAACATATTTAACGGGAAGCCAGTGAAACTCATAAGCAAGCACAGATGATACAGGAAAACTAATCCGAATCTTCCTTCACACGTAATGAATTCCTTCACAATAGCAACTAGATCATGCCACCTAGGTTTTAAGGATGATATTGGCATACCTTGATTGCAACTAGTAATGTTTCATGAGGTGAACATCAATGTCGAGGGGACCTCTTCAACTTTCACATTCTTGAACCATTTTTGCCCGAAAACTGGCAAATCCATGGCTTGTCTTAAGAAATCTTATGTTATTTCTAACTGCACGTCACCTATCTTTGCCCTGCAACCATCGAAGGTCAAGGAAAACTCTTGGGTGACTCGGAGATTGAAACCCTTAAATTTTTCGATGAAAAAATGCCAACCGTTCCTTTCTAAATCGTCCCTGGAATTATCATATGATAGCAGGGTTTGGGTGCCATTCGGCTCGACCCTTACCACTGGAGCCATGTTGAACAGACTGGTAATTAACAAAGAATACATAGGTAGGTTTTGGAAGAAAACCACAGAGCCATAACCCCGAGCCTTACCAATACTTGCTGTGATAATTGAAACGACGGGCAGGGTGTTAATCACTAAGTGTGTGAGCAACTTCGTGAAGCCCGAGACCATGCAGAAGAGTAATGGCATGCTGTAATTCGTATTCCACCTTGGCATTGGGTACATACTAGGATCAGAGCACTTTAAAAACCATAATACACGCATTCATAGTTTGATTACAAAGGTAAGTGCATCGAATAAAAGTTGAATAATTCAAAGTTTCATGAATAAAAAATCCATCAAAATCAATCTAATATTAATGAATGGAGGTCTTTCACTTATGCAACCAAGGCATGTTCATAACCAAGGGGTCATAAACAAGGAGAACAATCATGTTCATAGCAAAAATATGACAATTCTATAATAAACCACAAGAGCAGTTTTCCTTTGATCAAAAATCAAAACAAAATGTCATTTCCAGTTGCGATTTTTCATGCTTACAATCATGAAAACAAAAATCGAAAAGAAGATATGTAAAAAGCGACAAGTGACCAGTGTCGTTTATTGACAATGCTCATGACAAGTAATGAAAATTTAGAGACCCTGTGTAGGCAGGTTATAAACAATAGTAATTATATCATTGCTACCAACAATGGCGACACACTGGGAGAAGCAGTTATCTCTGCCAAATGAATGAGTTCAGATTAGGATAATCAGAAAAAACTTCAAATCGAAAACAACTGGAAAGTTGTTTGAGCATCAGAAATAATTATAATGCATTCCATTTTCAAACAATTGTTATCTTTAGAGAGACGAAAACTGATGACAATATTAACAAAAGGGAGCCACAATGTTAAGGTTAAAATATTCAATACTGTTGACAGGGCCGCTGCTACCAGCAGGCGTCCATAGCCTCGACAGGGATGTCAATTAACCCACTCAGATATCTGTATCCTGTCAAGAATTTCCAAATCAGAACGAAAGAAATTTGAGGTCAAAACAGAATGTACATCTGAGAATTTTCTTTTACCAGACATTGCTTCACTGTCAGTGGGCCTGTTTAGTACCCCAACGAAGTTATCTTGGCATCATGCATGCATTTACCCGCTGCCAGCAACCTTGTTCAGTGTCCTGGCAGGTTTACAAGCATTTCCCACAGCTCTCTGAAGATTTATTTAGTTTTTAAAGATATTTAATAGAGCGGGGTGACGCTAAAAATTCTAGTTTTTCCGCGTCTTAATATGTCACAGACCTTGGGATAAAAAAAAAAAAAAAAATTCATCTGTCCTTCATTAAGATCTGGAAATCATTTATTAATAAAACAGACTTTCAAGAATAGGGAGACATCATTGAGTTTTCCTCTTAAAGAACATGGACAACATAAAAGAATTTTTTATGATGATTGTGAGTGCCTTCAGTTGCAGATTGAAATCAAGAAGACACTCTTAAAACAATAAGTCATTTTACCAGGACTACAATCTCAAAGAAATACCACAATTGATGTTTAAACAACTTTCAACAGTCATTTTGGAGGGAAATTTTTCTATTATTTTTGTCTGAACTAGCCCGTAATGCAGGCATGTGTGTTTCAAAAAGAAAAACCAACCATCAGAAAAGAAAATAAAAATAACCCAGAAAAGAAAAGAAAACAACAAAGAAAACAAAAACAAAAAATATTTACAAGGGGTGCTTGGATGAGTCATCAGGTAAAGTATTTTTTTAGAGCTTGGCCATTCACCGGGAAGGTGTCTGACTGTCCCTCTAGATTCTGCAGGTGAAAGGAACTGTGACCCAATTTCTCAGCAATTAAAAATGGTCCTAACCACAGGTTTTGAAACTTAGTATGCTCTCCTTTTCCCTCATGCGGTTTGTCCCATTTTAGGACAAGGTCCCCTACCTCAAAATTTCTGTCAGAGGCAAAATTAGAATCAAACCAGTTTTTAACAATGAGTTGATGTTGATCCAATTTTCGTTTTTCTTGCGCCCTTACTTCCTCTAATTTTAACAAGGCGTTAATTCAACTCTCCAAGGGAGGGCAGTCTTCTTCTTGCACCTTCTACGATAACTACAGGGATGGAAGAAGGATATGCGATGGAAGAATTGCTTCCCTGCCGTAAATGAGAAAAAAATGAGGAATTTCCTACAACAGCTTTAGGGGTTACCCTGTCAACCCAGATTGCATTAAAAAGCGCATTATGCCAATTTTTATGATTCTCAGAAACAATTGTCTTGATAATTTTAATCAGGTTTTTATTGGTTGATTCCACCAAACTGTTTCCCCGAGGGTAATATCTGGCATAGTACTTTAATTTTATTCCCTTTCCTAAAGAAAAATCATTCATTTCAAGAGACAAAAAATTAGAGGCATTGTCAAATACCAAGCATTCCGGAATACCAAAACGAGTAATAATATTTGAATTCAAAAAGGATATTACTTGACTGGTATTTAACACTTTTAATGGGGCAGCCTCAGACCATCTAGTGAAATAATATGTGGTTGTTATGATGTTTTTATGCTGTTGTGAAGATGCAGGGTTGATCGGACCTATAATATCCAAGCCCCACTGCTGAAAAGGGTGGTCTACCGAAACTGGTTGCAGTGGGAAAGCTGGTTTCTGTATGCGTCCAGATGCCTTTTTACAGATTACACATTTGTGGCACAAAGTATGGGTGTCTCTGAAAAGGGTGGGCCAGAAATATCCTGCCCTTAATACTTTGTGGGCAGTTGTGTCTCCACTAAAATGCCCACCAAATTATCCTACGTGTAATTCCAATAAGACCTTTTCTGCTTCATCTTTTTCAAGACAACGCATTAGTATCCCATCGAAATTTTGGCGAAACAAAATATCGTTTACTAGATGAAATGAAGCAGACTTTATCCTTAATGCTCTCCTCTCTTTCGGGTAAAGGTGCTGGGGAGCTGATCCGTGCATAAGATAAAACTTGATGTCATCGTACCAAGGACTAGTAAGGTTTTGTGTAAAACATATTTTATTTTGATAGTGCTGATCTGAAATTAACATATCATTTTCATTCTGCTGTTCTGTGGTTGAATCAATAACCATCTTACATAATCCTTGGCCTCTAACGATTTGTGCTGGGGTGATTTCTAGGTCATATTTTTGTAAGGATGTGACCCAGTTAGCCCTTTTTTCACCAAGTTCTTTCTGTACTAATAAATTTCTGACAACAGGGTAAGGGACAATAATTTTTGTCTTGGATTTCAGCAGATAAGATCGGAAGTGTTTTACTGCTTTAAAAACAGCATAAGATTGTTGATCTACTGCTGGGTAATTTAGTTCTTCTCCTTGAAGGTTGAGCTCATAAAAGCAATTGGGACTTCATTGTTTTCAGCATTCTTTTGAGTTAGGACAACAACGTAAGACCGATCAGAGGCAAATGTGTATAGAGTGAAGTCTTGCGAAAAATCATGACTCATTAGAGAAGGAGCATCTACTATGGCCTTTTTTATTGAATCAAAAGCTTGAATTTCTAAGGGTCCCCAATGGTACTGTACATATTTTTTTATTAAGTTTTGTAATGGCCTCACCATTTCCGAAAAGCTGGGGACGAATCTCCTAACAAAGTTTATCTGTCCTAAGAAGGACTGCATGGACTTCTTTGACGAGGGAAGTGGTAGTTTTGAAATGACTTGGGTTCTTTCAGGGTCAATAATCATCCCTTCACTTGATACAATGAATCCGAGGAGTTTACCTTATTCTACTGTGAAGATAGATTTTTTAGGATTCAAAGAAATACCGTACTTATGACATCGCTGCAGAACAGACCTTAGGTGGGCTAGATGATCTTCTTTATTTTTTGAAAAGATGGTGACGTCATCTAAGTAAACTACCACAGATTGATTGATTAAACCGCGGAAAGCGATATCCATCGCTCTCTGAAAAGTGGCACCGACATTTATGAGCCCAAAGGGCATTTTCCTATAAGCGTAGGCACCCCATGGAGTATGGAAGGTGGTTTTGAGTTGGTCTAGAGGAGACATAAGGACTTGGTTATACCCTTAAAAACCATCCAACAAGGATAATCTTTCGGAGCCAGATACCTGTTGAAGGATCTGCTCCATGGGAGGTATCAGGTAGTTATCTTTATCAGAGGCTCGATTTAAATTTCAGAAATCGACACATAGTCGGATTTCACCACTCTTCTTCCTCACAGGAACAAGATTAGAGAACCATTGTGTGTGCCTAACTGGGAAGATTATTTTAGCATTTAGGAGTTTGTTTAATTCTTTCTTGACTGTTGGTTCGAGTTTCGGGTGCATCTTTATTAACTTCTGTTGGAAGGGTTGGGTTTGATTTTTGATGGGAATAGTGTGTTGTATGATGTTAGGGTCAAAGGTCTTTAGGTCATCATACATCCAGGAAAAGACATATTTGAATTCCTTGAACAACTTAATGAAAGCTACCTTTTCTTGCTCAGAACATCCCAACCCCAAATTGATGCACCGTGGATTGTCTTTAGTTCCTAAATTTACTTTTTCATACGTCAAGGAAGAACTATTCATTTTACAATTCATCGATTTTCTGAATTTATCATGAAGATCATAAAATTTTTCTAATTAACCACAGATTTCGGGATAGAGTTTACCATATCCGATGTAGATTATGGGGATCTTGGATCATGTATTACTGTAAAGTCGCGAAGATTTTCATCATGGGTGCCTTCGTCGATCACCGCGCCCTGGAAAGTTTCTTCCATATGCAGAAAACTTATAATCTGTTGATCGTCATCAAAGACTCTCCAATTCGTGATGTTGTCTGGAACAGACGGTCTGAACAATAGTTCGACGAAAAATGCATTCAGAGACAAGCCTTCTGCAGGAAAAAGTTTTGAAGCGACGTTATCTAACAAATCATCTTCTGAATTATTCAATCTAGGAAAATAATTTATGTTAAATGCGAAAAACTTGTTCATCAAATTCCATACCTTAGTCTGATAGTTGTTAAGGTGCGAAGATAAATAGTGGATAGAATTTTTTACCTATCTAACCATGATTTATGAATCACCAAAAACAATCAAATTTTGAATGTTCAGATCTAATGCTTTTCTGAGGCCTTGCAGGAGTGACTCATATTCGACTGTGTTGTTCGTACATTCAAATTCTAACCAACAAGCAATTAGAATCTTATTACCTATCGATGAGCACGCACCCTGCGCCAACTCCTTCCTTGGATTTTGACCCATCGAAATAAAGAGACCAGATTTGATTTTTATCGGGTGTATGTGACCATTGAGAGGAAGTTGTTGGCTGCATATATGTCAACATTTTAGACTACTATTCCGGGTCAGTGATGGTAGAAGTTTCAGCCATGAAATTGATGAAAAAGGTATCCATCCCCTGTATTTCGGGTGAATTGGGAGAAGGCGTGAATGGTTCATTGGGATCATTTAAATCAGTTACCGTGAACTTGAGATAACGTTCACGATTTACCTTGATTCTGTTGGGATTTCCATTCTTGGGCAGCCATAAGTGAGACCAATCCGTTGCAAAATAGCCATGTAATTGTTCTAACCAATCTCTACTTAAAAAAAAACCATAAACTTCTGGGATATCTACAACAATAATATCAATCACTTGATGAACTTTAGGATTAAACGACAATCTTATAAGCACATTTCTTAATTCGCCTATCACTTTAACACTAGTTCGATCAAGCTGGATGGTTGAACTTCGGCATTGATCTTTTGACAGACAGACCAAGGCATTATGTTAGATGACGCACCTGAATCTACCATGGAGTTATGCACATTCCTATTGAAAATTTCAAATGTCAACAAAAATGGAGGGACATTTCTGTGAGTATTAACAGTAGAAGTTTGTTGTTTTTTAATCGCATCCTCTGAGACTGGTTTATCTAGATTTGTTACATTATTTACAAAAAGGTTTCTTTTACCTTGAGGCTCGAATTTCGTTTTGGCGGAGACCTTTTGAGGTGTTTTGGTGCTGTTTTCAACAATTTTATTACTGTTCGGATTGCCGTTCTTGTTGTTTTCTGCAATATTCTGCAACATCTTTTGCAATAGAAAAGGGAATTTTAATAATTCGTAAACATAAATGTTAGCCCTAAGTTTCTTTAGATCCTCAATCAAATCATATTCTAAACACGGGGCTGATGAATTTTGTTTAGTTTCAACTGACTTGGACTGTTTTGGAGGCAGAGTAGTTGCAGTTTCAAAAGAAGGCTTGTTTGCTGTTTTGCTCCTAGTGTTGTAAGGATGCACTGTTTTGAAATTAGCCTGAAAAATGCTATCTGAAAAAATGTCCGAAAATTTTTGGAGTGGGTTCCTCTTCTTCTACAGTTTCTTGTTTAGCTACTTCTTAAGGAATTTCGGGGGGCACTAAGTTATCATGTGCCTCTAGAATCATCTGGATAGCAAACTGTAAGCTTTCTAAGTTTAGGCCTTCAGAAGTTGGGTTCAGTTGGTTTGTGGGAAAAGGCTTCCTGAAAGGGGGTTTATAAGGCCCTTTGCTTGAAGAAGCTTCTTTAGCTTATCTTTTTAAATCTATAACCTGATTGGATAACTTCTGAACGACTTTCTGCAAGTTTTCTAGATAAAAAAATTTTCGGTGGGCTTTGTTTGGGAGAGGTCTTGGAAGGATTTCGATTTTATTCTTGGAGGACGAGGGGTTTTCTAATTCGTTAGAGGTACAATCTTTTAAGCTGAGAATATCTTTCTCGATTTGACTTGCCTCTTCGAAGGCTTCTAACAATGTGGCTTTCTTGGACCTCTTAACCCAAATGGCTATGTTTTGATTCAAGGCTTTCGTGTAGTACGCTACAACAATATTTTCAACAGGCATCGAATCCATGGGGATTCGGTTCTTTAGTGTCAAGAACCTTTGATTAAAGTATTTTATATTTTCTTTGTTGTTCATTTTAAACTAGAAAGATGCATGACTATAACTTCAGGAGACTTGTTGTCTCTGAACTTCTCAAGGAAACAAGACTCAAATTTCTCCCATGACACAATGGTGTGGGGCTGTTGGGCAAAGTACTATTTAGAGGCATTGCCTTCAAAGGTGTAGGGAAACAATCTTCAGACTACGTCTTTGTGCTCAACACTACGAAGTCTAATGGCTAGCATAATTTTTTTTATGTGATCTTCAACAATCTGCTTAGAGTCTGGGTCAAATTTAGGGAGCCATTTCTCTGGGTGTTTAGGTAAAAGATGTTGGGGCCCAGGTATGGCCACTGCATCTTGGTCGAGCCAAGGTCTGGTAGGACTATTTGGATTTTCTATAGGTGTGGGTGGTGTTGAAGGCTGAGACGAAGAGTTGCCTTCGTCGAATGACTCTCCTCCTAAGGAAGAAGGAGATGAAGATGGCGGTGATGGTGGAATACCATATCCTCCTGCTGCAGGAGTGAGGGTATGATCTGGATCCGTAGGATTTAAAGTGAAATTAGTACCTCCGAGTTGTTCCCTGATATCAAAGAAGTCTAATGGTTGGTTCAAAGGTCGACTTGGTTATCTGATATGGGCTAAGGCACTGTGTGTTCTTATGAGGGATTGACAGACATTTTCTTGAATGTTAGATCTTGTGGGGTTTGGTGTTGCTAGTTCAACAACTGTTTGTGGAATATCGTTGGATTTGGTTGTTGTTTGGGAGACAATATTGCTGTCGAAACGACTTCTTGTCACTACAGGTGAGTGAGTGTGTGGGGGAGGATTCTTGTGACCTCCACGTGTCATCAATAGTTTTTAGGCCCTCCTTCTAGCGCCATTTGTTGACGGGAAAAAATGACCGCTCGTCAACTGGAAGAGTGAGTCTGATCCGGGGTTGTCTAATTAACCCAAGCCGTTTGGATTAACTCACCTTGACAGGTTTTGCAACTCCGTTAGGCGACCTAAGTCCTAAAGAAAACAAAAAACAAAAAACAAAAATAACGAAAGGAAAAACACTAACTTAATAAATAACAAATTACTAAAATTTCTAAGTACGATTAACTATATATATATATATATATGTACAATTTGTATATACAATAGTTCTATTTATAATATATATACAAAATATACAGATTACGAATTTTAATCTAAATTCGTGAAAAGCTAATGTAAATTTCTCTTTCAAACTATAATGAAATTACTATCTAATCTTTTTGATTTATTTTCTTAAGTGTTTATGCTCAAGAAATCGAATATCGAAATGTATAATGGAAAATAAAAATAACAGATAGTAGAAAATATTTTGACTATAAGAAAATTCTATATTCATTAAACTAATGAAATCAGACAAACAAACTGACCTGTTATTGCATCCAATATCTTATCCTTTAAGTAACGTTCAGTCACCTTTATCTGATGAGTAACAACTGCTACAGATTTTGAGATTGCTCCCAATAAATATGAAGCAATAGTGATGGAATTCGAATGATAGAACACATAAGAGATACGATCACAACAATCTCATAATTTTACAAGCAACCACAATAAGATAAATCTTGCTATGAGAACTTGCGTATAAACGTTCAATCAAAGATAAAGATAAATCTCTTAATTCAAGTTTGAACGAATGATTACTTTGTGCTAAATCTGGAACATGAAACATGGATAACATATAAACTTTTATCATACCAGATTATAGTAAACCATGATAGCGAAAGCAATCATAATCTATTTACAAATTGAAATAAACATGACTTGAATAGAACCACAATACGGAAAACCTAAAGCTGTGATGAGTAAATTATATTCCATTCAAGTGCGTAAATGAAATATCCATAGTCTTTCCCCAGGCTAATATGATCCAATGTTTACAAAATAACATTCTTATATAGGTTCCAGGAAACAAAACTATTTCTTGTTGATAATATCAAATCTTGTTCAAAAAATATGGGGGATGCAACCTCCCTGGTTTTACTAGATATCAAAACTATCAAGAGTCTAATTTTGTCTATCAAAATGGATAACATATATGGCATAAGAGATCTTAAGAAGTGTCTCCTATCATCTTAGAAATGTTGGACTCCTTAATCTTCCTGAAAATAAATGAAAATAAGAAAATTTCAAATATGTCTTCAATCATCAAATCAAACACTTCAAATTTTATTAACTCGCTACAAAATCTTATGATTCTGTAGCTAGTTAAGATAGCACATGCGATCTTAAAAAATAAAAGAAACTAATGCTAATAATAAAAATAGTTTATCTAATCAAATCAAATATCCTACTCTAAAAACACCAAAGGATTATGCTAACTAATTCATACCTCAAATCACAAACCGAATCATGTCAAGAAACTTTGGAATTTATGATAGCTGTGGTCGCCTCTACATTTTTGAAAATGATAGATCCTATAGTTTTTAGGCGTTTCTTCTTTGCTTGGGTTGTGGATTGGAGTCTACTGTTCTCATTTGTCAACATATCCACTTGGTCTTTTAAATATTTAAGTTGTGACTGTAGCAGTGGAATATCGGTATAATACTTGTCTATCCAGGATCGACATACCTCACACTGCGACTGTAAAGAGTGTGCATGAACAACATTATGGGTCGGTGAATCCTCCATGTGAATGGTAGGATTATCACAAAGTTGAATGCCAGGAAATTCTGAGTTATCCTTTAGACAAGGAGGCAAGTTATTAACAAAGTCGCAGGGTCTGTCAGGGTAAAACCCGTATGACACGGGGTCCTCTTCAACCAGGAATCTTTCGATTTCCGAGTCTGAATATTCTCTCACATCAATCTTGTTGTTTGTGTCTACACAATGTTTGATTTTATTTCGAACACTTTGTGAAATCAAACGACCAACCCTTTTATTCTTGAAATTAACATCGACACTGCCCTTGTGCTTCTTCCCTGAAGGTTTTATAACAGTTTTAGTGCAAATCTTTGGGTCTGACACCGGTCGGTTGTTCTGTTGGATAAAATTAGGGTAGATTGGGAGTTTATTGTTAGGGGAAAGATCATAGGCCTGGAGCGGTGGGTGCGAGGCAGTAGGTTTCCCAAGGGTTTCCACGATAACCGGCTTATCAACCTGTCCCAATTCATGGTTACCGAAACCATTTCGTATGATAAATGAATCCCAACAGTCGTTTTGGGACTATAACTGGTGTACAAGGATAATTTTAATAAGCCCATGGTAGAATAAACTCGAATCTGACCTCTGTTTCCTAAACCGTTTTCCCATCTTATACAGACTTCTAAGCAGGAAGTAGGGCATATTCAATGGGAAGCCAATGAAACTCACAAGAAAGAGCATATGATACAGGAAAACTAATCCAAATCTTCCTTCACACATAATGAATTGCTTCACAATATCAAGTAGATCATGCCACCTAGGTTTTAAGGATGCGACTGGCATACCTCGATAAGAACTAGTAATTTTTCGTGAGGTGAACATCAACGTCCAGGGGCCTCTTCAACTTTTGCATTCTTGAACCATTTTTTCCCAACTGCTGGCAAATCCAAGGCTTGGATTAATAACTCTTCTGTTATTTCTAACTACACGTCACCTATCTTTTCCCTACAACCATCGAAGGTCAAGGCAAACTCTTGGGCGACTTGGAGATTGAAACCCTTAAATTTTTCGATGAAGAAATGCCAACCATTCCTTTCTAAATCGTCCCTGGCATTATCATATGATAGCAGGGTTTGGGTGCCATTCGACTCGACCCTTACCACTGGATCCATGTTGAACAGACTGGTAATTAACAGAGAATACACAGGTAGGGTTTGGAAGAAAACCACAGAGCCATAACCCCGAGCCTTACCAATACTTGTTGTGATAATTGAAACGATGGGCAGGGTGTTAATCACTAAGTGTGTGAGCGACTTCGTGAAGCCTGAGACCATGAAGAAGAGTAATGGCATGCTGTACTTCGTATGCCACCTTGGCATTGGGTACGTACTAGGATCAGAGCACTTTAAAAACCATAATACGTGCATTCATAGTTTGATTACAAAGGTAAGTGCATTGAATAAAAATTGAATAATTCAAAGTTTCATGAATAAAAAATCCATCAAAATCAATCGAATATTAATGAATGGAGGTCTTTCACTTATGCAACCAAGACATGTTCAGAACCAAGGGGTCATAAACAAGGAGAACAATCATGTTCATATAAAAAATATGGAAATTCTATAATAAACCACATGAGCAGTTTTCCTTTGATAAAAAATCGAAACAAAATGTCATTTCCAGCTGCGAGTTTTCATGCTTACAGTCATGAAAACAAAAATCGAAAAGAAGATATGTAAAAACGAAAAGTGACCAGTTTCGTTTAGTGATAATGCTCCTGACGAGTAATGAAAATTCAGAGACCCTGTGTAGGCAGTTTATAAACAATAGTAATTATATCATTGCTGCCAACAGGGCTTTATGAATGAAACCTCTGAGAAAGGGAACACTCTCTATATTCCTGGTAATGGAAACCGTGATAGTAGAATGGAGTTTCTCTACCAATATTGCAACATATTTATCCCCCACCATGACCATGAAGCTCTTGGGAAACTAGATTTCGTCTAATTTTGGATCGTCTCTATAAGAGTCAACAACTATATGGAGATGCACTAGCAGTTTCATGGATCCATCCGAAAAGACATGGGTCTCATTACCTTATGGTGCTTCTGGTGAGTGATTGCAACTACACAAAGGGTTTATGTATACACATTGGAGGTGGTAGTAAAATATGATATGAGCTAAGATGATATGAAATTGAAATATTCCAACAGATCTTCTTAGATGGAACATGGAGTGTGATGGTTTATGTATACATATTGGAGGTGGTAGTAAAATATGATCTGAGCTGAGTTGATCAGAAATTGAAATATTCCAAATAGATCTTCTTAGATGGCACATGGAGTGGGTCATAGGAGTTAGTCAAAGAAATGTAGAGGTGGAGGGCGATAAGAAAGGATGGGAATGAAATGAGCATTTTAGAATGACTGGTTTTAGGTGGACATGTTTTGGGAAAATTCTATCCCTATATACATGCTTTCAAGGCATGACTAAGTAAAGACATGTGGAGGTGGAGGACATTAGGAAATAATGAGAATGAAATGAGATTTTTAGGATGAATGGTTTATGAGGGTGAGGGTGTGGGGAATAATAGAGAGAACATAAAATAAAACAGATTGTAAAGAAAAAACAATGCTTTGTAACATAAATACACTCAAAGAAAGAGATCAAATCTTTCAAAACAAAACAAGCCAAAATAAAGGAAATATGGTTAAAAGAAGATTCAAAGTCTGTCAAGAAGATTGTAAACAAACTATAATTAAACCAAGAAATTCACCCCAAAACCATATCACAGATCAGGGCAAGGAAAACCACCAATTTGTTTTTTGCACAATCGTCGCAGGATATCAGACTAACACAGTGCAACAATCCTTGATCGTCGTAGGCCAGAGAACAAATAAAGTGCATAGACGTCGCACTGTGTCAAAAGGTAGGGTGCGTCGATCCTATATCGTCGTACTATTCCTCAAAGCAGGGTGCGACGATCAAATGAAGAATGGAAAAAATAAAAATCATGAAGGTTTTTCCAGTAAAGTTTAACAGTTAGAGAGTCAATCTGGATCTCTTAGTGACTCAGAAAATAGAACCCAAACAATCAAAGTAAGAAAACAATACAAATTAGGAAAACAATATGTTCCCCAATATGGTCGCCAATTTTGTTATCGGGCTAATTGTTAAGTGTAGACACAAATCAATCCCCCTAGCTTCACTATGAAACTAGAACAAAAAAAGACAGTACACTACTCTTTCCTTAGGTTTCAACTATCAAATGAGAGATGGATCTAGGACATACCTTTTAAATATCAAATATCCGACTTCGCCAATGCAATCCAAGCTCTATCGTAAGGCTTATGGAGAAATATCTACAAAAGAACACAAGCCAATGAAGACAAGAACAACATAGTCTACTTGATATGAAACTATGTATGTGATCAAGGAATCATAAAATATGAACAAATAACATTCATATAGGAAAGAAAAGTATATCTATATTAAATAATGTGGAAGAAACATACAACCAAATGCCTTGATAGAGTTTTACAAAGGAAAATACAATTCCTTCTCTTAGGAAAAGTTATTCTCCCTTCTTTCTTCAAGAATTCAAGTCACCGATCCTTCTAAAGACAAAGGATAGGTTTACATCATTAACGATCATAAGAGTGACACAAATAATGTGTAACAGACCTATATATTATGATAAATCTGGGTATGGGCTTAGTGCCCACCTATAGAATATAGAATTTAGTTTACAAAGAAAATTTGATGTGTTTATTTATTTTTGTTGTATTTTTCTCTTATCCATAATGATAGAGAGGTTTATATTTTCCAATCTGGAAGTTGTCTTTGAGGTGTAAGACTTCAAATCTCTTGAATTGATATAATAATATCCTAAATCCTAACCCTTTTTCCATGCCTATTTTTTCCTTGGGTGTTATACCTTGTACATTGAAATTGGCTTCCATATAGCATATTCCTATACATATTCATATCCCTATCTATATTTGTATGTGAAGGTGCAAGCATATATTTATGCATTGACATTTTGTTCCACATTAATACTGGTTTCTTAATTATGTACTTTGAAAATGTGTTGTGAATAATCCCACATGTATAACAATTCCCTTATAAAAGACAAATATTATTTATTCACAACACAACACACTTTCAAAACAACACACTTTCAAAAAAAAAACACAAGAATAAAAATTGTTTATGGGAAACTCAGATAATTTATAAGGTATTACTCCAAGCCAAAAACATTGTAAAATATAATGAATAAAGTTCTGAGGGAAACTCCGTATTCACTATGACCAAATGAGGCGCAACACATATGATTATATTATAATTTTACTATGATGTGCAACCTATATGAATATATTATAATTTTATCCTAGTAGTAGCTTGTGTCTCCTAATATCTTTTTCGGTTTTCTTTAGGCCACCCAATGAATGGAGTCTTATGTTTGAGAGCTTGTGTCTCGTAATATCTTTTTTTCTTTTTGATAGTTGAGTCTCTATCTAACTCGTTCGTTTGCATTTATTCATTGATTTTCATTCATTGTTTTTCAAAGAATTGTATCATAATGACTAGTCATTCTTGTATATGATTATAAGTCAATTTTTCTATGAAATATGTTTATAACAATGACATACTATCTTCATTTCTCTATGCATATGTAAAACATCAATAACAAGTTTACCATTTTAGCTGACACTAATATTATGGATTAAGATATTAAGATTATTGTGTAGTGTAGTTTTTTAATTTTGTATGATCATATATTTTTCTAAATCTGTAGGTTTTCTCATTGTCTATGTTGGGGATTGATTACTCCTAGTTATATCCTTTTACCAAGATCTCATTGGTGCATCAAAAGGTGTTTCAATGAATTTTTAGTGGTGTTTTTGGGATTAATTTTGTGTTATTGCTCAAAATTATTTACAATATTTACCTATTGTATCCTTCGAATGCGGTCATCCCTATTAGTTTAGATGTTGTTGAAGAATTTAAAATAGTAGGCCACCAACCATGGAATTCTTTATAGCCTTAAATGTTTGCATCGTGACTAGGGATTCCAACATAATGCTTAGAAAACTTTTTAGATTAATGTGGAGACTCCAAATAAAACAACTAATACATATGCATAATGGTTGAAAAAAGTTTCAATCCACATGGAAGATTAACCATTGTTTGCAATTCTTGCTATAAATGTCAAACTTGAAATGGATTTTTTTTTTCTCTAATCATTACTGTACCATAATCATTTCCAATAATATTATTGGTTGAGACATTGCACTCAACATTTTCTTGAATTATATTTTTATTAATTTCCTATGCTTGTTTTGTGCAAACGATGACTCTTTTCCCTATAAAACAAATATGATGAGACTGAAAATCTTGTGACCATTACATAATGTGTCTCTCTTCTTGTCTCAATTCCTCAATAAATAGGAACAAAAGTAAAATAAATTGACTCTTTAGTTCATACTTTCTTATTAGGAAAAACGGGTTTGTCCTAAGAAACAAAGATGCACTTATTTTCCATAATGAAAATTATTAAAAATATTTTATTACTGGGATATTTTACAACATTTCTTTCCTAATGTTTTTAGCTCTGTATGTGCAATGTTTTTTACTATAAGGCTCAAGAAAACATGCCTCTCTATATTTTCCAAACCCTCACTGCCAAACTTAAAAAATATAAATTCATTAAAATTCTTTGGTTATCCAATAGAATACATTCCATACATAATTGTGAAAATCAAAATTATATTTCATTCTCTTACTTTCTTCTATATTTTCCAAACCCTAGTTGCCAAATTTAACAAATATAAACTCATTAAAATTCTATTGGTTATCCAATATAACACATTCCATACTTAAATTTGAGAATCAAAATTGTGTTTCATTTACCAAAAATAAATCATGAAGTATTTTTTATGAAAGGATATTGGATATTTTATAGCATCTCTTATTTTACTCTCTTCGACTCTTTATATTATTTGTTTAAATGGATATTGGATATTCTATAGCATTTCTTGCCTTACTCTTTTCAACTCTTTCTTGTCTTACTCTTTTCAACTCTTTAAATTGAGGGTCTTTTCCCTTAAAGTTAAGAAGTAATTAGACCCATTATCAATGCAAATGAAAATCACAATCTACCCATCTTTGATCAATTTTTCTTCAATAATATTTTATATTTGTGATTGCCAATATTTAATTTTTGTTATTAATTTGTGGGAATTTATAAATCTTAATTTATTTTAAAAATAACATTAATTCCATGATCCCATTCCCATTCACTAATAGTATTACTTGACAAAAAAATATAATTAATTTTATGATCCCCATTTACTAATAGTATTAATAGACAAGACTAAAAGAGAGGCAAAGAAAAGACTACTCAAAACATATTATTAACTCACAATTATTAACAATCTAATTGAGAAGAAAAAAATATTTAATTAAAAAAAAACAACACTTACATTTAAGGAAATTCCATGGTCATTCTGTCAAAAGTCCCTTACTAACATCCTATAGAGACCAATACAAAATTATTCAAAACATATTATTAACTCAGAATTATTGACAATTTAATTGAGAAGAAAAAACATTTAATTAGAAAAAACAACACTTACATTTGAGAAAATTCCAGGGGCCATTTTGTCAAAATCCCTTTCTAACATCCAAAAACATAACAATGATTCAATACTTAACATTATACTTTCATCAACTATTTAGGATCATTGCAGAGGAGTTTCACAATACTAAACCCAATCTTTTTTGTTGTTTTGTTGACTTTAGAAAAGATTTTGACATGGTTCCTAGGAAAAACCTTTGGAATAGGTTGGAAGAGATAAAATTTCCTCTCGAGTTTAGGGCTGCTGCAATAAGGATGTATGAGAATGTTATTTCTAAGTTTAAAACATTGAGGACTAATCAAAAGAGATTAACTGCAATATTGGAGTCAAACAAGGTTGTCCCTTGTTCCCTACCCTTTTTGGCATATACATTGATAATTTAGAAGAATGCTTGGAAAAAGCAGGTTGTGTCAGCCCGACTCTCACTGGTATAGTCATAAATATTCTTCTTTATGCCAATGATATCGTTCTTATGGCAATGAGTCCCCATGATCTTGAAAACCAACTAAGAATCATCAAGGATTTTTGCTCCAATATGGGTATGACCGTTAATACTGATAAGACTAAGGTCATGATTATTAAATCCAATAAGATCCCTTATGATACCTTTGTATATGAAAACAACAACTTGGAGGAAGTGAATTCATACAAATATCTTGGAATTGATATTCACCACAAGCTCAATTGGAATTATAGCATTGAGAAAATGATTACTGGGGGATGAAAAGGTCATTATGGGTTTGAAAACAATTGTAAATCAGCTGATATTTGGAGTTGGGATAAGAATAAACTCCTCTTTGAGACTCTTGTTACACCTGCTATTCTTTATGGATGTGAAGTCTGGGGCTGTAGTATCTCTCGTGAATCCTGGAGAAAGATAGAGCAAATACAAAAGAATTTTATAACCTATAATCTCAAAATTAAAGGAAATACGCCCTATCCCATCCTCCTCATAGAACCAAGCCTCTCCCCCATTGAGAGAATGACTATGACTATATACCTATTGTATAAGAACAAGTTAAACAACATGGAAAATAAGAGGCTACCTAAAATTGCTTCAAAATAAAGTCATAACCACCATCGACTCAAGCGAGGATGGCATAAAGACGCCTGGTCTTGGCTAAACTATTGGGGAATCATGGAAGAAACTATTTTACAAAATAAAGATACTATTAAAAAAAATGTCAAATCAAAATTTAAGGAAAAAATGTGGTGTGATAAAGAGTTAGAGGAAAAAAGAAAATTAAGGTATTATAAAGATGTAATCAACCATAATCTAGAAGATCAAAATTATCTATCTGT
>ML780994.1:641668-655005 GCA_009831015.1 Picea engelmannii | reverse complement strand
AGTCACACTCTGAGCCTCTACGGGCATACAATTATATAGAAAAAATCCATATTCTAATTTAGACGGATTGGTTACAACCAACCCGGTTTATAGGATCTAAATTTCTATTCACGGGTGAGTTTGTTGTCACCGTTTTCAACAGATACGCATCCGTTTTGATCGATTAAGGGGGTTGGGAAGAAATCAGTGAATAATGTGTTCAGCATTGGGGATGTATGCGCAATCTTGGTGTATAAGCAAAAGAGGGCCTGTATTCGTGGCGATCTTCACTCCGCTAGGCACAGTTGTAACGACAATTTTGGAGCTTATCGTTTGCCATGTATATCTTCGAGTGGAAGGTAAGTCAAGAATAGTTTCAAGAACAAAATTTTTTTTATCCTTTCCTATTTACTACCGCCTCATAGGGACAAGGGGTTGTCTTTTAAGGTGCAGGGTTATACTTTGTAAGTAGGTTATTACGTAGTACAAGGTTCATAGCTCAAGTTGTTGGGTCGATTGTAAGTAGTTTAAGATTCATAGTTTAATTGGTTGGGCAGATTGTTTGTTCTCTTCACCATTAAGGTTCAATTCAATTCAATTCAAGTGACATCTTGGTCCAATGAAAGTAGGTTATTACATAGTACAAGGTTCATAGCTCAAGTTGTTCGGTGGATTGTAAGTAGTTTAAGATTCATAGTTTAATTGGTTAGGCAGATTGTTTGTTCTTTTCACCATTAAGGGTCAATTAAAGTGACATCTTAGTCCATTGTTTGTGATACGGTTAGAAGAAGGTACCCCTATTTGATGTTAATGTTGATGTAAATATCCACATGTTATCTACTCGTTATGAAAGTCAAACCATATTAAAAGTTGGTTCAAGTGCAATTGTGATTTTAAATAAGTTGTATAAATAGTTAGATTTTATTTATTGTTGAGAGAAAATCTAATCATATTAAGGGTTATGAAAATCAAACCATATTAAAAGTTGGTGCAAGTGCAATTGTGATTTTAAATAAGTTGTATAAATAGTTAGATTTTATTTATTGTTGAGAGAAAATCTAACCATATTAAAGGTTGATGAAAATGGGATTGTAATTTTAAATAAGTTATATAAATAATTAGACTTTATTTATTGTTGAGAAAGTTATTTTGAAGAAAAATAAGATATTTATCCACATTATAATGAAGTTGAATATCAACATATAAATAATAAAATTTTATTTCATGAGAAATATATATGATTAGAGAGTTTGTTAAAATGAAGAAGGATAATTTTTTATATACCATAAAACATAATGGATGATAGAGGCGTGATACTTGTCTTTCATGTTTAATGGAAGTGGTGATACAATTTGTGAAACGATGTAGTATTTTTTAGATAGAGAAAAGATTGAGTTAAATATATGATTGCATATGTCATTGTTGCATTAAAAATGTTTTATATAAAAACATTAAAGACATAATTGATGATAGATTAGTGATATTTGGTTATACATACTTAAAAATAGGTTGTAGGTTAAATGTTCTACTAAATGATAATATTTTTCAGGGACATTTCTCTGAAATTTCACGAGAAAATATTAGATTCGTAGATTTGAGTGATTATTTCTGTTTACGGAGACATTTGTGTGAAATCCGACCAGAAAATGTTAGATTCATAGATTTGAGTGATTATTTTTGTATAATTTGAGTGTCCAGGAAATTTTCAACAAGTTGAATCCATTTGTACATTCAAAAATAAATTTTGAACAACAAAAAATAAAAATTCGTGTAAATTTATATAGCGAGATTATGATGAAAATTTCCTAAAATAATTAAACAATACCCAAAAATAATAATGATATAATTATGAAACAATATAAAAAATTTTAAATAAAAAATGATTAAACTAATATATGATTGAACATAAAAATTTTAAATGAAAAATGATTAAGCTAATATATGATTGAACATACAATTGTTGTACTAAAAATTTTAGATGAAAAATGATTAAGCTAATATATGATTGAACATACAATTGTTGTACTAAAAATTCCTTACATGAAGATATATCAATTTTTTTTTTCTTTTAAACTTTTAAGAAATCTAAAGAAAATTGCATTTAGTTTAATGTAACATTTGTGAAGGTAGCACACCTTTTATTAAGATCAATGCCATTCCATATAGATATTCTTTAAGGAGATATTACCACTCCAAATTAGTTTAGTGTATATTATTCTCATACCTATGTCTACTGTGTGTAGGCAATAAATGTAAATTTGTGAAGGATTTTAAGATGTTTTATAATAGGTTGGAATAATTGAATTTAAATGAGATCTAGATTTGGTATAAGTATTTTTTTTATAAATAAATAAATAAATAATAATTTATTTAAAATTATGGTCAAGTACATTAAATTGGTGTATGAGATTTTATATGGAGAAGTTGATGAAACTTTTAACTCAAATATACATAAAAAAACTTTTGTAGAACTTTATATATAAAACTTAAAATAGACAAATACATGATGTAAAAATACATGATGTAAATGCACAGTTTCATACAAAAATAACAGTAAACATATACATGAAACATAGACAGGAAATGCCCATAAATATAACACATAAATAATAATGCATCATATAAATTAACACACAATTGACACTTATCTTGGTAAGAATATCACCAACTACGTGCAGACCTTCCACGAACCTCCCAGCCTTAGAACACACTGTTCATCACTCTCAAAAGTGGCTCACCCCCGAGCTGGGACTAAACTCCACCTGGGTAAAGGGGTCCTAGATGTATCTCAGACAACAGGAAAGACTCTGTCACAGGTGCCAACTCAAACTGACAGCTTACAATCCCTCATTCCCCACATACCTGTCCCACCCCAGGGAGTGTGCCCCTTCTCTTCTCAACAATCCCTCGACTGCACCACTTCCCTTCCAGGGCTTCAACAATAGGCCAGATAAGAAGTCTCACAGCCCTATAGTTGTAGTTTAGCACCTCGAGGAAATCAATTCCCAACAATTCTCTCACCTAGAGAGAAATTGTTCACGGGCTTGACAACCCACCTCTTCAATATCCCACATGCCTGACAACCCGCTTCTTCAGTCCAACTCCCAAGATAACCAGGTACACAAACATGTATGGGTACGGATACAGGTTTAGGTACAATGATAGGAAGGTCAGAGAACAACTAAATGAGTGAGTGAATGATTATGGAATGATTGACTGAATGATGGAAGGAATGGAAACATGAACTAAGTCCAAACTATATCTATGCATGTTCCCAACTTGACACTTGTCATGTTGGGAGCTACTTTGACCCACTTGTCTCCATCCTTAGAACTTAGGATAAAATAATTATACATACCTTATACTTTAAGGAATATTAATATAATATTCCTTTTTGGCTTAAGATCCCTAGCTTAGCCCCTTTTCCTTAAATTTTAGCCCCCCAACCCCCCTTTCCCTAACTAGTGGAGTTTAGTCCCAGCTTGGGGGTGACCCACTGTTGAGAGTTATGAGCAGTGTGGTCTAAGGCTGGGAGGTTCGTAGAAGGTCTGCATGCAATTGGTGATATTCTTACAAAGATAAGTGTCAATTGCGTGTTAATTTATATGCTCCATTATTATTTATGTGTTATATTTATGGGTGTTTCCTGTCTATGCTGCATGTATATGTTTACTTATATTTTTGTATGAATCTGTGCATTTACATAATCTATTTATCTATTTTAATTTTTATATATAAAGTTCCGCAAGAGTTTCTGTGTGTATATGATTTAATTTGCATACAGTTCGGAAATGTTTGTGTGGCATAGCCGAGTTGGACGTTGGGGATGTTACAATATGTATGTTTCGACTTAGTTCATTTTGGGGATCATTCAATAATCCATTCAATCATTCCATGATCATTTACTCACTCAATTAGTTGTCCTCCATACCTTCCTGTCACTGTACCTGAACATGTATCCATACCCATACCTATTTGTGTACGTGGTTAGCTTGGGAGATGGAATTGTAGCTACAAGGCTCTGAGACTTCCTATCTGGCCTGTTGCTGAAGCCTGAAAAGGAAGTGGGGTAGCCAAAGGAATGTTGAGAAGAGAAGGGGAACACTTCCTAGGGTGGGACATACCTGTGGGTAATGAGGGACTGTAGGCTGTTAGTTTGAGTTGGCACATCTGGCAGAGTCTTTCCTATTGTCTATGATACATCATCTTGGTTAGGAATCCCTTTACCCGAGTGGAGTTCAGTCCCATCTCGGGGGTGACCCACTGTTGAGAGTGATGAGCAATGTGGTATAAGGCTGGGAGGTTCGTGTAATGTCTGCACATAGTTGGTGATATTCTTACCAAGATAAGTGACAATTGTGTGATAAATTGCATGTGCATTATTATTTATGCGTTTATTTTTATGGGTTTATCCTTGAATGGTTTATATCTGTCTTTATATTTATGGTATTTCCCGTATATGTTGCATGTATATGATTATTTTTATTTCAATATGAATCTGTGCATTTACAAAATGCATTTCTCTGTTTATGTTTATATATAAAGATCCACAAGATTTGTGAGTGTATATGTTTTAATTGCATGTAGTTCAAAAATTTCATGTGGCATAGCTCAGTTGGATGCTGGGGATGTTACAGTATGGTATAAGAGAATGAAAACACTTTTTGGAGTAGCATGGACCATGTTGTAACATCCTCGGCCACCCAGGATGGGCCATGCTACTCCAGAAAACACTTTCATTCTCTGATACCATATTGTAACATACCCAACATCCAACAGAGCTATGCCACATAAATTTTTAGAACTGCATGCAATTAAAACATATACACATAGAACTCTTGCGAAAATTTATATATAAAACATAAACAAAAAAATACATTCTGTAAATGCAAAGATTCATATTGAAATAACAGTAAACATGTACATGTAGCATAGATAGGAAATACCCATAAATATAAAGATAGTTTTAAACCACACATAGGATAAACCCATAAAAATAAACACGTAAATAATAATGGAGCATGTAATTTATCACACAATTGACACTTATCTTGGTAACAATATCACCAACTACGTGCAGACCTTCCACGAACCTCCCACTCTTAGACCACTCTTCTCATCACTCTCAGCAGTGGGTCACCCCTGAGTTGGGACTAAACTCCACCCAGGTAAAGAGATTTACTAACCAGGATGATGTATCATAGACAACAAGAAAGACTCCCTCCCAAGTCCCAATTCAAAATAACATCATACAGTCCCTCATTCCCCACATGTATACAACATAGTGTTAATGCACCAGATACAATTAGAACTCCGCAATTAAGCACGCTCAGGCTAGAGTAGTACTGGGGTGGGACACATTGTAACATCCCAGGCCACCCAGGCCGGACCATGCTACTCCAGAAAACACTTTCATTCTCTGATAGCGTAACATGCCTAGCCTCCAACTGAGCTATGCCACATAAATTTTTCGAACTGCATGCAACTAAAACATATACACACAAAACTCTTGCAAAACTTTATATATATAATGAAAATAGACAAATACATTCTGTAAATGCATAGATTCATACTGAAATAACAATAAACATGTACATGCAACATATACAGGCAATACCCAGAAATATAAAGACATTTTTAAACCACACATAGGATAAACCCATAAAAATAAACACATAAATAATAATGCAACATGCAATTTATCACACAATTGACACTTATCTTGGTAAGAATATCACCAACTCTGTGTAGACCTTCCATGAACCTCCCATCCTTAGACCACACTTCTCATCACTCTCAGTAGTGGGTCACCCCCGAGATGGGACTAAACTCCACCCGTGTAAAGGGATTCCTAATCAGGATGATTTATCATAGACAACAAGAAAGACTCTGTCACAGGTGCCAACTCAAACTAACATCCTACAATCCCTCATTCCCCACATGCCTGTCCCACCCTAGGAAGTTTTCCCCTTCTCTTCTCAATAGTCCTTTGGTTGTCCCACTTCCTTTTCGGGCTTCAACAATAGGACAAACAAGAAGTCTCAAAGCCCTATAGTTGCAGTTTAGCACCTTTGGAAATCAATTCCTAGCAGTTCTCTCACTTTGAGAGATTGCTCACGGGCATGACAACCCGCCTCTTCAATATCCCATGGGCTTGACAACCCACTTCTTTAGTCCATCTCCCAAGCTAACTAGGTACACAAATAGGTATGGGTACATATATAGGTTCAGGTATAGTGATAGGAAGGTATCGAGGACAAATGACTGAGTGAGTGAATGATCATGGAATGATTGAATGGATGACTGAATGATGGGAAAATGAACTAAGTCCAAACTATATGTATACATGTTCCCAACTTGACACTTGTCATGTTGGGAGCTACTTTGGCCCACTTGTCCCCATCCTTAGAACTTAGGATAAAATAATTATCCATACTTTATAGTTTAAGTAATATTAATATAATATTCCTTTTGGGCTTAAGCTCCCTATCTTATCCCTCTTCCTTAAATTTTATCCCCCCCCCCCTTTCTTTAACTATTGTATTTTAGTCCCCCATACTCTTTTATCGTGGTCGGTCTGCATGTAACGATGTATTTTATATTAATGATAAGACATATACAAAAATAGGTGCATTGGCCTTTAGCATCTAGGCTCTCTGGCCTAATTCAAAACATAATCCTCCTAGATTATAATAACTCGCTCACCAACCTATAAAACACAACATATACAGAAAGACTCCCTAGCCTTAAAATCACATGCGCTTAAGCTGTTGCACGCGGTATCCTAGAATGTGAACACTTCGTCATTTTAGAACATAGTACATGCATGCACTATGCCATGAAAGGTGGATACAAAAATGATATCAAACAACTCACCAGTTTAAGTACATTTTCATTTTACATTTACAATTGGGCTCGACCTAGGGGTAATACAATCCCCTTCCCTTATTTATGCATTGTCCTCAGTGCATTATGTACACATATACAAAAAAAAATTCAAAAATCCTCAAAAAGATGTGGGTATCCTGCTTGCATTACATCCTCATTCTCCCAAGTAGCATCCTCAGGACCATACTAGGTCCATTAGACCTTTACAAGCCCCATGAATCGATTCTGGAGCTGTTTGATTTTCCAGTCCATAATGTGTACCAGATGCACTTGAAAAGCACCTTATTGCTCCACCCGAATCACATTCCAATCAATAAAATGATTATCATCAGGTTCATATTTCTTGAGCAATGATACATGGAATACATTATTAAAAAACATAGATGTAGGCAATGCAATCATATAAGTTACTGGACCAATCCTCTCTAGGATTTTAAACGACCCACAATAGCGATCTGCCAACTTTGAACAATTTCCAAACTTCATGGAACTTCTGTTGGCTTTCACTTTCAAAAATACATGGTCTCCCTCTTTAAATTCCCTGTGAGTTCTGCCCTTATCAACATAGCTTTTCTGCCTGTCTTGGGAAACCTTTAAATTTGTTTTATTTTTAACATTTTCTCCTCCATTTCCCTCAGTAAATCTCAGCCAACCACTACTCTATTTGTTGGGATATCCCATCTTATTGGCCTGTTTCACTTTGTGCCATAAAGTGCCTCAAATGGGCTCGTCTTTAGAGATGTTTGGTACCCATTGTTATAAGCAAACTCTACTAAGTGCATGTAGTATTCCCATTTTGATGGTTTATCTATCACATACATCCTCAACCACTTGATTCACCCTCTCTGTTTGTCCATTTGATTCTGGATGATATGCTGTACTAAAATTCATTTTTTTTCAAAATCCATTAAATAATCCCGTCCAAAAATTTGAGGTAAATTTTGGATCTCTGTCAAACACAATTGTCTTGGGTATACCATGTAATCGAGCAATTTCTCTCATATAAATATCAACAATGTTGGCTGCCTTGTGAGTGAGTTTTACTGGAATAAAATGAACATCTTTAGTAAGATTATCCGACACTACCATGATAGAATCATGTTGCTTGTTTTTTCTAGGCAGTTTGGTGATAAAATCCATTGTTACAACTTCCCATTTCCACTTAGGAATGGGTAATGGATTTAGAAACCCAACTGGGTGTCTATGTTCAGCCTTTACCTTTTGACATTCCAAACATTTGGAAATAAAATCAACAACTTCTTTCTTCATTCCTAGCCAATAATATTGGCTTTTGACAACTGCAATAGTTTTCTGATAACCTGGGTGCCCAGCATAAGGTACATTATTTGTTTCTCTCCATATCATATTTTTCAATTCATGAGAATTTGGTACATAAATTATTCCCCTATACTTCATAATTTCATCATTATCTAGCTTATATTCTTCAATTTTCTACTGCAATTTACCTTGTTGTAATTTTCCCACTAATTCCTTGTATTCCAAATCTAATTTTGTAGCCTCTAAAATTTTGTGTTTCAAATCTGATTGGTACATGCTAATGGTTGTAGCATGAAATTCATGCACTCTTCTGCTGAGTGCATCAAACACTTTGTTCTCTTTCCCCTTGATATGCTTTATATCAAAGTCATATTCATTGAGAAGTTTTGACCATCTGCTTTGCCTAGAACTTAGAGTTGGTTGATCAAATAAATATTTCAGACCATTATGGTTTGTCCCCATCTGAAACCTTTTCCCCATGAGGTAGTGTATCCATTTCCTCAAGGCATGCACTATGGTTTCCAACTCCAAATCATGAGTGGCATAGTGTTTTTCATGCTCCTTCAATTTCCTTGATTCATAACATATAACAAACCCATTTTGACTGAGGAATCCACCAAGTCCTTCTTTACATGCATCTATGCATACAATGAAGTCTTCATTTGGGTCTGCAATCCTTAGTATTGGAGCACTTGTTAATAATTGTTTCAAGTGTTGGAAACTTTTTTCACAATCCAATGTCCACTGAAACTTCACACCCTTCTTTTGCAAGGAAGTGATTGGGTGTGAAATATTTGAGAATCCTTCAATAAATCTCCTATAGTATCCTGCAAGGCCCATGAATTATCTGACCTCTGTCACATTCTTTGGTGCTAACCATTCTCTAATATATTCTATCTTCTCAGGATCCATTTCTATCCCATCCTCTGAAATTATATGCCCCAAATAATTAATTTGCTTCTGATAAAATGAGCACTTGCTCAATTTGGCATATAACTGATGCTCCCTTAATACTTGTAATACCATCCTCAAGTGTTGTTCATGTTCTTCCTCTGATTTAGAATATATAACAATGTCATCTAGAAATACAATGACAAATTTATCCGAGTATTCTATGAAAATACCATTCATTAAACACGTGAAGACAGTTGGTGCATTTGGTAATCCAAAGGGCACCACTATGAACTCATAATGACCATACCTTTTTCTGAAATTAGTCTTGCTGATGTCTTCTTCCTTAATTATTACTTGATGATAACTAGACCTAAGATCAATCTTGGAGAATATTTTTGCATCTTTTAACTGATCAAAGAGGTCAACAATCCTTGGAAAAGGATACTTATTCTTCACAGTTACCTTGTTCAACTTCCTAAAGTCAATGCAAAGTCTCAATGTCCCATCCTTTTTCTTCACAAATGTAGAGAACCTCCTCGTTACGGCGACAACCTCTTATAACAAGTGCAAGTTTTTTAATTTCTTTTGTGTGTGTGAGTGCGCGTGTGTACAAGGATAGTAAATACATTCGACTCTATGTCTCCATACGATGATGAACATGACGCATGCAATGTGATGACAACGTAGAGATGTAAGGTGCACATAAACCTCTGCAAGTAAGGATGACAATCAACAGAAAATAATAAGACTGACTACCCCTCCATCCTACCCTGCAATGGTTAGGACCTCCAAGACACATAAGCAACGCTCAGGCCCAGGTTCCCATCGATTTTAGCCATTTAAGGTATCAAGGCTAGCGACTGTTCTGAGGAACATGGAGGTGTCTACGTCCCGCCCGACACAAGCAAACCAAGAAAATAAAAGTATACTTCCAAGTACAACATTAGTAAAAGAACAACCATTTTTTCCATTTTATTTTACAATAACTACAAGATGACCATCACATCACATCTGATATGTTATCTATAATCAATTACCTTAACCTTACCATAAAACGATAAAAACATCCACATTAACCGTTCCATAACCATTAGCATTAACATTAAACGTTTCATTACACTATCATTACCTTAAAACAAAATACATTAACATTAACCTTACCCTAAGCATTAACATGAAGCATTACATTACATTAATCATTCCATTGCGCGCAAGTCTCAATCATCAGGCAACACGTCATTCAACACTTAAATATTCATGGGCGCCAGAATAAGTAAGTTTAAATCCATCATTTAAAAATAACTAGATAAAAACTAAATATCTAGATCCACCATCTACTACAAAATCCCCAATGCGTAAAAACTAAAATCTATGACAATCATTCACTACATACTAACCACTGCTCAAGAAGCGATAAATAAAACCATCGATATTTCATCCATAATGCCATAAGGTGCCATCTAAATCAACACTAAATATACATCAATAAGCCAGCCTAAACTCCGACATGGTTAAAATATAGTTAACATCAATTATAGTCTAACTAGATTGACAAATTTTATACTTTTAGCCATTAGTCAACGAGACATTAAATGTAGTTAATTCAACAAAAAAAATTATCCAACCGGGAAATCAATTGAGTAATCTAATCCAACACATAACATCATGTAAAAATGCTAACCACATCAATGTATTTTCTATTAACCTCATAGGTCACAACCTCTCGGCATTATTAACTACATCATGCTGTCTATCACATAAAAATTGTTGGCAATTAAATTGCGTTGTTATCTAAATTAAAAGGGGGTTGAGATCAATAAATGTCTTTTAAAGCAAGTTTTAATGCCACTTTAAATTCTATCTTACAGTTATGACTAAGTGTCTTGTTAAGCAAATCAAGGCAATTAATGTTATTTGTTGTTATAAATGGAGTCGGCTAGACGTTATTCAGGGATTGAGGAAAGACTATTAACGGACAACAATCAACTTTTCATTAGCTGATCCGCCCTTGACTGGTCAATAGTGTAGCTTCCTTGTTGCTGTACAAAATCGGAGTTACCAAAATTACGTAATCGAAATTATGGGCAATTAAGGATTTTGTTCGACAAGTGGTATCGTAGTTACCAAATTGAATAACAAAGTTATGGGCAATTAAAGGTTAACAACCAAAAGGAAAACAACCACTACGCAGGAAGGCAGGAGACTTCCAGCAAGTGAAAAAACGCAGGTTACAAGAACGAAATTCGTGCTACAACAATCGTTTACACTGACAAATGTTTATACGGGCAAATGGACCCTCGCAGGCATTCACAACGCTACACCAGTCAAGTTTAAATTGAACCCCAAACGAATCGAACCCTCAACCTTCTCCTCTGGAGTCAGGCATAAAGCCACGGATTCGTTACATCATAAGTTACAGGAACCCCCCCCAACACGGAATGAAATTACCCAGAACAACTCCCAGCGAATTCGAACACCACGAAAATGCCAAAACGAATACCAGATCGAATTCTTCAACTGATCATAAGACAAAAAAATGCCAAACACCCATACAAAACGAATCCCAAATTCATAGTTTAATTCCAAAATATAAACAACGGTAATATCTGTAAATCAAGACATAACAATTGCCAACAGGACGAGTTGAAGTTTTAGCTAAAATTGGCAGAGGTAAAAAAAAATTTACACAAAAAAACAGTCAATGCTAAGCTAGCACCGAGGAAAAAATTTACACAGCATTTACATGGTTTAACGAAGAAGGGGGGAAACATGGGTGAGTGAAGGCCAGAGTCATTGCTATTAATCAAAGCTGAGCACACAGGCCGCAATCCCCTTGATTGATGATTGCTCAGGGTCATAACTCCGTCAAGAGGAAGGCGCCGAGTCTAACTGCCAATACCCAAGCGCATGCAGAAACGAATTTGCCAAAAACTGAATTATAGTAACAATTACCCAACAATTTTCCAGCAACATTCTCAGTACCCCTTTACAACGAAATGGCTAGAAGGGAGTTTCTTCCGTAATCAGACCACAAGGATGAATGCCAGACGAATTACACAACGAAAATGCCGGTAATAAAAAGGGGACATAACAAAATCAATTGTTTTTTATATCTATTAAAAACAAAGGAAAAACTTTATTACAGAGGTAATTAACATCAGTAACAAATTTCATTATCTGAGTTTTTCAATAGCTATTTAGTTGTAATTTATCCCCAAGAAACCCATAGAATATAAATCTGTACATGATTTCAATAGTAATACTGTATCGCATATGAATTTAAAATGAAAACCACAGTTACAGCAGTCATCATTGTGATCACTGGGTAAATAAATAAAAATATCCAAACAATCTAATTACCCCGATATACCGATCTCAACAAGCTGTAATGCATTCTAGTCTACTAAAATATAAATCATACCGTTGCCTTATCGCCTGCCTCGAAGGACATTCGCGCGCTCCGTGCCGCTCCCGCTCGCTGACCATCGAGACCTCACCGGTACCTCCCAACCAATCGCTAGGGGTACTCTGCTTCCCCCTTAGCCCCCCGAGCCGCAAAGGGGCCACACGCTATCCAGATGGTAAGTCTAGCTTCCCATCTCACCTCGCAAGGCCGAGCTACCACTCCTATCCGAGCTGGAAAATCCCAACTCCCCACAAGTAATCAATCAAGTCACAATTCCGGCAGCGTAACGTTACGCTAATAGTCGATCCCTTTCTTCCTCATCTTCCCTTTCTTTTATAGAGTTTTTAGAACCTCCAACTTTCCCTAAACCACATTTAGATTAAGTTTTAATAAAAAAATCTAAATATTCTCCTTCGCACAAGTGTTGTCCATCCCCCTCTTTCCTCCAATAATTATTTTTTTTTAAATTTTTAATTGTCTCATTTCCCTCACCCACCTAGAGTTGCTCCTAAATTTACTCTTAGGTGTTCCTAGATTCCCTTACAGGTTTAAATACTTTCCCTAAAATGAAGTTGCTAATTTAGTTCATTTTAGAAGGTTCTTAACTGCAGATTCCTTACTATGTTGACCTCACTTTTTACCATAAGTTCCCCTCTTTCCCTTATTATGTTTCCCCCCATTCCTTAGTTTCCTAATTTTTATTATTCCCTTCTTTCCCCTTTTTATTAGGGCCAAAATGGCAGTTGCGTTATTTACTCTTTTCCTTTTATTATTAATTTTGAAATCTTTTTACACTTTCACAAGTTAAGAATTAATTTCTTCTTTGCAATTTTTAAATCCACTAGTTTTAATTAAATTCTTACTCTCTTCATTTTACTCCAAAATTTTTATG
>ML780994.1:620560-641607 GCA_009831015.1 Picea engelmannii | reverse complement strand
TTATTTTTATTTTTATAGGGTCATTTTCTTAAGGTTAGACAAAATGTTTACCCTAGAGAAGTTTTAGACTTAGGACTTAGAGTCTGAACTGGGCGACATTTAATTAGGGAAGTTGGTTAAGAATTTCTTAATGTGTTAAATGTCTTAGGGCCATCTAGTTTTGTTCCTTCATCAACATCAACGCGACGTGCCCTTCAGGACACACCACGTGCTCCAAGGGTGCCACTCGCCTCGTTCGTTTCTTTTGCGCGACGTGCCCTTCAGGATGCACCACGTGCTCCAAGGGTGCCACTCGCTTCTTGACTGATTGGTAGACATGAATAACCCCTGGAGTCAACACTCTACCAGGTGAACTTGTGGGAGACTAAAGGCTCTAAGGAATAAGGCCCCCGCCTTATTGCGCACCCTTTAGAATCATCGTGAGCAACTGTCGCAGTCCGCCCTCATGGCATTGTGGATCCTATCGAACTAGGTAATCGTTAACCTACAGTTCGAGCCACGACGGGAGTGCTAGTAGGCTGTGGCAGGGATTCTATCCACACCTCTCCCTCAACCTCTCTGGAAATTGTGTGTGTGGCCCCTTTACTCCATATGTGAGTCTGGTCGGCAAGCTATCGTCAACCTACATCATCAACAATCGTGTCAGAACATGTCCACATCATATCATCAAATCGAATGTACTAAAATCATAGTAAACAATCAACCCCAAAATCACACTCCCTGACTCTATCCAGAGTCCAAGGGGTCCCGTCGATGCCTCTGCATCCTCAAGGTCAAAGACCCTGCACACTCAGTAAAACCGAGTCAATAGCACCTGTCCATGTCAAATCAGTAAAACATCATGTCATCTAGCATATCACATCATAATCAAGGATAAATGTTTTCTTATCATAAAAGTCCAGATCACTTGCGAGCAAGTGTCCTCAAAGAATAAGTTTTCTCAGTGCGCCAGAGCGGGATGTTACAACAAATAAAATTGGGGCACCCCAAGGTGACACACTTAGGCGTCTATACCCTTTCTTCAAGAGATCTTCCAGTTGCATTTGCAATTCCTTCAATTCTGGTGTACTCATCTTGTATGGAGTCTTGGATACTGGAGCTACTCCAGGCATCATGTCTATGGAGAAATCAATGTCTCTTTTAGGGGGTAATCTTGGTATTTCCTTAAACACATCTTCAAACTCTTTTAGGACTGCACAATATTCAATATTTGACACCTTATCTTTAAGTTTCTCTTCCATATGTGTTGCAAATATGTGACACCCTTTTCTGTAACATTTCTTTAGCTGCAATGATGAAATTTCTCGGATGGTTACTTCCTTGGGAATTCCCTGCACTTTCCTTAGGTTCCCTTCCTCATCCAAGAAAGTAAATGCCTTGTTATGACAGTCTAGGATATCATGATTCTGGTCCAACCAATCCATCCCAATTAGAAAGTCATAGGAACCTAAAGGCAAGATGTTCAAATATTCCCTGGTGTTCAGTCCATTCATGTCCATAAGACATGACTTAACCATCTCATTAACTTTTCTTTTAGCTCTGGTAGCCAGCTGCACCAACCAAGATTTTCCATGCTTGCTTCTTGGCAAATGCAAACTTTCCACCATCTTAGGATCTATATAACTATGACTATCTCCCAAATTAGTTAAAATAGCAATGGTTTGGTTGTTGATCATACCTTCCACTTCAATCATATGTGATGTATACTATGCTTTCTTGCTTTCTAGGGATGCATAGATCCTTGGTACATTTCTGCCCATGTCCTCCACTATTTCATCTTGCTGTATATTGTGAATAGTCCTCACTTTTTCACCTCTGTGAGGACAATCCTTGAACATATGATCTCCTTTACAACCTCAACACTGAATAAGTGGTTGCCTTGGCCTTTGACCCTCTGTCTCAATTGTTGTAGGTTGTCTAGAAGTTGGTTGTCCCTAAGGATTATTTCTAAAGAATGGTGGCTTAGTCCCCTTCTTCCTATGATCCATCTTGAATGTCTTTTTGTCTTCCCAATATTTTTGGAAAGTTGGCCTTGCTTTTTTCTAATCATATAGGAATTTATCTCGCCTTATGGTCTCCTCCAATTTATTGGGATCATCATACTATATTTTTTCACTTATGAATGATGGAAATCCACTCAATTACCTATGAATCTTAACTGTCTCATCCTTGATGAAAGAAACATACTTCAATAGTTCTAAAAATCTTCTTTCATATTAATCTATGGTCATACTCCCAAGCTTGAGTTCAAATAAGTCTTTCATTTTCTTGTCATATTATCTCTTATTCAAGTATTTATTCTCAAAATACTTCTTGAATTCCCTCCAAGTAACACTTTTCTCTTTAATGTGTAGCATCTGCACAAGTTGATCCCACCACATGGATGCTTTCCCTTGAGTTGATAGATGAAAATTGTTCCTTTTTCATGAGATGAATAATTATGCAATTGAAAATACTTTCTCATGCCCAACAACCATGTCTCTGCATCTTCATCCTTCTTGTGCTCACCATCAAATGTAGGAGGTTTGATTTTGTTCATTTCTCCTCGTAGCTCATACACACCAGACCTCTTATGCTTCCTGACAGGGGATGTACTTGAGCAGATGTGAGCTCTCTTATTGGAATGCCTCGGGGAGTGAAGGTGATGTCTGCTAACACTTTGGGTTCTTCTTTTCTCATCAGGAGACCTATGACTTCCTGATTTTCTTGAGCCACTCTATTTATCCAATTTATTTTCTATTATGTTCAAGCTCTACATTAACTTCATGTTGAATTCTTTTTGCTGCTCCTTGGCTCTCATAATCCTTTCATTATCATCTGTATGTCTTTGGACATCCTTCTGTAAATGTTTAATGGTCTCTACCATATTCATGTTTTCATCCCTTCCTTGTCCATGTCCATTGGAGTTTGTTCCTTCAATGCCCAAATGGACATCCATCTCTTTGATATCATCTTCCTGGATGTTAGTCCCTTGTGCATATTCCATTCCTCTAGACTCTGTATTGATCCTGATCTGATCTTTTTGTTGTTAACTCTACAAAATGTGCAACCAACAAAACTTTGTCAGGTTAACTAGCTCAACAATTTCATGAAACAAATGAACCATTCTAGTTCAATAATATATCAGAATTATTTCTTCTGCTTTCCTAAAAAATTGAATGCCCAGATCAATTTTATGGGTAACTATTTATATTCTACTATCCAACACCTTTCCAACACCCGCTCCCATGCTCAATTATGATTCTTGAGCAGAAAGTTATGGTTATTTTAAAATTGCCCATTAATTTTTCTGTTCACACTTCAACTTGGCGCAACTCTGCGCTACAATTATGCATTTTTGCACCTACTCTATTAGATTTTTCATAGGAGCTCAAATGAGTTTCTTCATAGACATATTTTGGACAGTCTGTCCAATTTTGAACTCTTTCTTGGTTCTGGGTTGCTAGTTACAACCTTCTAAAGTTCTAAGCCAATTAATGTTTTTGGTTTGGAATGATACATGTACCTTATTTTCCATATTAAATACTTCTAACATGCCCAGAAATTTAATTCATCTCTAGGAATATCTTCTATTGTTCAATATATTTCCATTGAATTCTTTTGCACCTCAATCTGATTCCGGAGCATAGAGTTATGGCTCTTAAAAGTTAGTTGGGTATTAAAATTTACCCTCCAAGGTTTGTCCCGTAACTTTCTCATAAAATATCTATTTGACGAACGGTTTACACCATTAGAAACCTCTCTCTGGGCTCTTTTATTTGAGCTGCAAAGACAAAGTGTACCTTTGTACACTCTATTCTCTTGGTTTTTGAGTAGCTAAAAACGTTGTTAAGGGCCTCAAAAACACGCTGCAAAAAGATGACATTCAAACAATATAAAATGTCATGAAAATTCGGTGGTTGTCTTTTATTGTTCACCATCAAAACGAATTCGCGTGTACAAAAATATCAACATGTACACCCATATTTAGCATGTGCAACACCACCACAAGGTAATTCATTCTCCATGCACCTATAACCATTGTGCATCACTTCTCTGTCGTGCCAATAACTGGTGCACAATACTTTTGTGTCGCGCAACAATATCTACCGCGCAAAATTTTGGTTCTTGCACTGTTACCTGTTGCGCAATTTTCTTTTTTTGTGTCTCGCATCATTTTTATATCGCGCAGTAATATTCCACACACATTTTATTTTACGTGCTGCACCATGCCAAAGTTTACTATGCCCCAAATGTGCACCAGTACTCTGTGTGCACCATTAACTAAACTGCCGCGCGAAAACATATACTCATATTGCATGCATACCAACAAAATTCCTCTGTGCTTTGCTAATACTGCACACACCATGCACACCATTATTATTCTTGTGCACACCGCGTGCACCTTATTATGCGTATGCACACTGCGTGCCAGTATTACGCATGCATCCAAGATAGGGGAAAGTAATAGCCAAAACACAAATCCAAGTGTTGAAATGATCAGATAAGGAAGGGATAAATCAAGTACGCCAAGAAGGAAGTTGGTGTTAACTATCCAAGGTTAGTCATAAAACATGACTGGAAATATAATTGGGTCATGTAGGAGTTGGATCAAAGGGATCTGAATAATAGTGGAATGATGAAAATAATCATAATATGTAGTTGCAAGTCCATGAACATCCCATGATAATGGAAGAAGAAATCAAGGTAGATATCAAGATAATGGGAAAGAAAGAATATTAGTAGAGATTATTGATGCATTCCAAAGGTATTGAATATATTTTCACAATAGCATGGATATGTCATAGCCAAGAAAGACTTAAAAGTGAAATGAATCTCTTTAGAAAGTCAGTAAAGAACCATGAAGAAGAAAATGGTTCTATGCATGGTTTTGAATGCAAAAGAGATGGTGCCTGAGAAGAATCCATCTCAAGTGGCATAGAACCATTAGTGACATTTCTAGGGGGTGGAAGTATTCCTTGAAATTATGATGGTAAATTAAAAATAGTATTAAGTACTTTTAATTAATTCTATGCAGCTAGAGTAGGAGGAATATGTGCATCCTTACAGTGTGCTAAGAGATTGGCTATGCAAGCCAAGTTTGAGGCTAGTTGGAAAGTAGTGGAGAAGGGTGGAAGAAAACTCAATACTAAAGTATTCATTCCAGAAAGAACTGAAGTAGTTCAGTCCGAAAAATAAATGGATGTTGAAGATCCAAAGTATATAAGAAAACATCATTGGAATTATAACTCATCCAAGTATGAGTTGCAATAGATGGATCAAGGAAGTCAATAAAATCTGAAGGTTAATATAAGTTTAGTATTTGGATGGAAAAGAAAAGGAATACAAGAGTGATTTGGCTAGAAAGTACTCAGATCGGAAATAATCATGCACAATGGTTACAGTGAAGAGAACATGAAGATTCAAGAATCCAGAGGAATTGAAGATTTCTGGGATAAACAAGGAAAGGTGATATCGGGAGAAATAAGTTGATGCAATTACTGTAGCAACAAGTATTTTATGGCTTGTTTGGACATCCATAAAGAGTGAGAATTCTTGCATGTTTGCAAGTGTTGTTGATAATGTTGTTGCATATGGAAAGAAGCAACATAAAGTTGGATTGTTTATTATAGGATTGATAAAGAGGCATGAGAGCTTCGACCATCATCAACTAATCAGGTAGCATTAAATTCATTTAATGGAAGCCATGCAAGTAATTATTCCTCTTTTGAATTTGTGTTACATAATTTCCAAATTGAATTTTTATAATACACAGTATGGTATTGTTTAAGTTCATTTATAAGAATAATTTACCACTAGGTATGGTAAATTATGGAGGCTTGTTATGGTTATCAAAGATTTTAATCTTCTAAATGCACACACTGACATAGTATCATTCCGTGTGGAGATGTGTCAAGACATTGGCCAGATTTCCAATTTATGGATGGTGAGATACATGAATTAGATAAATATCATTATGAAAATCAATGCAAGAGTGAATTGAATAAATAGGCATTGAGAGTTGCACTCATGCCTAGTAAGTGGCAGAGTTGCACCCATACATGATGAAATTGTATACTAAAATGCATTTCACTGAATGCATTTTGTGAGTGCATGTATATATGTTTTTGCATGGAAATAATTATACTAATGGTTGAAATGTTGCTAGCTCATGAAGTTGATAACATTTTAGGAATTGTTAAACATTACAACATGAAAGTTGCAAGCCAAGTAGTCACAATAATAAAGACTACAAGAAATTTTCTGTTCATAAAATTGAAATAATAAACTTATTGTTATTAATTATGAACATGCATATGCATAGAATGATGAGTCACTCTATTTTGTTAAATTGTTTTGTAATTTTGATTGAACTGTTAAGTATAAGAAATTCTAAGATCATTGCATAAGGTTTTTGTACATGTTGCAATTGAATTATGATGTACATGAAATACTGACAAGTTGTTGGCTACATGCAAGATGAAGCATTGCAGGAAAAATGGTATGCAGTTTTGTGCCTATGGAAAACCAAAAGGAAGGCTACATTCCTAATATGGAAACAACCAAGAAGAATTATGAAATATAATTTCATGTTTTGGGGAAAAGTTGAATTCCCTTTTGAACTAAGTTTGAGTTCCTTAATGAATTCTTTTATGTTTTCTCATGATAAATGCATGTGTGTGATGCAGATGAGATGATATTGATTAAAGTTGGAATGTTGATTACAAAGAGTATCTTAGGGAAATATGTTGATTGGAAAAAAAAAATATTACCCTGTGGATCCCTAGTGGATCTGGGTGTGTCTAAACTTCTCCTTGGGTTTCCTTGGAGAAGGCTGGAGCCCTGAAGGGAGAAGTGTGGGGATAGGTTCCCCTTTATAAGGCCTGAAGGATACCTGAAGACCTTTGAGGGCAGTTGGAACTCCTGGAGCCACAATACTCTGAGACTTCCTGCCCGACCTATGCTGGAGCCCTGGAGGGGAAGTTGAGTAGTCGATGAATTGTTGGACAATGAAGGGGCATACTACATTGGGTTGTACAAGCATGTGGGGAAGAGAGGCCATTGGTTTGAGTGCTGCTGAGGTTTGGTACCTTGGCCTAGACTATGTTGATGTTGATTGTGGGATGTGGTTATCTTGGTAAGCCATTTCCCTGATGGAATCATAGCCCCTGCTTCGGGGTGGTACGCTGCTGAGAGTTTATCAACAATGATATCTAAGGCTGGGTGGAACGTCGTCGATCTACAACTGGTTGCTTATTCATTGAGATTTAATTGAAGTATGTAATAAGGAACAATGAGATGAATTATTTCCTGAAGAAACTCTATGGAATAGAGCAATTAGTTTCCAGTTGTTGTATGAATACCATAATTGGTGCTGGAAAGTAGAGCAACAAATGGATAACAAGCTTCCAATAGCTAAAGCTTGGATATTTTTAAAGAATTTGAATGGTACATGGTATATAATGCATTGACCACAATGCATAGATAAGGGGAGGGGATTGTAATACCCATAGGCTGAACCCCAAATTGTAAATGTAAAAAACAAATTCATATAAGCTGGTGAGTTGTTGATTTAATTTTGCATGCACCTTCCATAGTATAGTGCACACATATACTATGTGCTAAAATGATGAAGTGTGCACATTCTAGGGTACCGCGTGCAACAAACTTAAGTGCACACGATTTTGAGGCCAGGGAGTGTGACATCCCCAAAAATAAAGTATTTTCGAATTCAAAAATTGTTGGAAAACTATTCCATTTTTAGTAAATTCAAATTTGGAAAAAAATTGCCATTTATGGCAATTTCGAATTTCGAATTTCGAATTTGATAAATTGTAATTAATTATTATGACTGTTGGGCAGAGACATGATCTGACCTGACTAACTACTTGACTATGACACTTGTATGTAAACAACATATTATTTTATTTATTGCAAGAGGACAAATGGGACAACCATGTTAAATTTAGCTGACCATGACTCCATGAGTGGGGAACATGTTGGAAAGTTACCTCTGAGCTGATTGTTACAAGTGGAAAATCAAGGATTTGTCCATTGGCAGCCCCTAAAAATCAAAGATTTAGAAAGCTATGAAAATTCCCAAGGGAGGGAAAAAGGCCTAGGCGGAAAAGATTTGATTGATAAATAACATATGTGAGGAGGCATGGCGCTTCCTAATATGTGGGGAAAGGAGACTACAAGTTTTCTTGCTGTTATGAACACTACGGGTTTAGTGTGAGGCAAGAGGAGTCTATTGAAAACTAAAAGACATTGTTGAGGAGGAGATTCCAAGTTTTCCCTCATGGATTCACGGTCAGGCTAGGGGGTGAACCGGGTAAGTGATTTGGCTGCCAGGTTCTACGGTTGGGAGGAATGTGGTTGTTCCATTCGTCGTTTCAGAAACTTTATTCAGATATGTTTAATTACCCCTACTTTGTTCAATGTTAATAGAATTATTGTTTGATAGAATACAGTAGTATAAATTTGGGTGAATAAAATAACTTATACAAGAAAATGGTTCTGTTGCAAATGGGATGAATTGTAGGATAGAACTTACAGGTTTAACTGTAGGTATCGATCAAAACTGTAATTACATCTTGGTTAAATACGAAATTTAATTATGGAGATTTTCATCTGTATTAAAGAACATTGTTCAACCAGTAATGAGAACCTCTACCCGTTATGTACTATACTTGAAACAAATAAATTATTTCTTGTATAGTAGATCGTCTATGAATGTGCAAAGAGCTATTTCCTTTGAAAGAGAAATCGAAACTTCTATATCTTCATCCAATTTCTAGGCACATAGTCATTTCCCGACAAGAACAATAAGTTATTTATATGTTTTCAGTTATATACATGTACATATCTAAGCACTGTAATTATATATACTCATGCGTTTACATACAACCTTATGTCTTGAAGTCGGGACGAAATCCCGAATAATTAGGTAGTAAATTAACAAGTCTACCTACATATAGTTATAAAATACCAAAAGGGCGATTGACTCCAGGAAATGCGAATTTTCACCAGCACATTCATAAAAGATCTGTTACATACTACTATAATACTATGCAGGGAATTTTTAACGAAAACGACGAAATATTTAGGAATTATAGAATTTAGACAATATCACATTAAACAAATCCAGATCGAAATTGTAGAACTAGATTGGAAAAAGAAAGAAAAATGATGAATTTAGGAAATAGGAATACAAATCTCTTTTAAATCTTTATTTCATAGCCGGACAATCACAATACATATTGACTTTAGTACTTCTTAAGAAAATGGATATTGAGACCTTACATAGAGGTCATGACATTGTCTAATCGAAAATGGAGTTCGGTTTTTAACCCATTATATATTAATTTGTACAAGCCCAAAACTAGCGCAGACTGTGTCCCTTTGTCAAATACCGAGTTTCAATATAACACAAAGAAAAACTAGGGTTGAACACTTAATCAACCAATACAGGAATTTGGTACAAGAATAATGTACTTATTTATTATAAGAGAATGGTAACAGAACAAAGATCTCATCGATGCTTCTAGAACCTGTAGGGTGGAGTCGTAGGGGTGATGGCCTCGGAACCCGATTACCTTTTTCTCCAGAAGGCAGGAGCGGGTATCTGGATTTGGCATGGAATGAAACCCTGAAACAAAAGCATACCCTGTAATTAGTAACGTGTTATATGAAGAAAGATAATGAAAATTACCAACAGGATAAGAGCTAATTATTACACAATATCTTCTAGGGGGAGACTCATCTTTCGACATACAGGCTCATTTTTCTCTTTGTGTCTTCTCGTTTGATAGCTGGAGAGACACCCGGGACGAGGGAGGATGTCGTAAGAATTCCCTGGTGGTTACCTTGCATCAACAAGGCCACCATTAGTGTGTTATACCCATATTGAAGAGAAAAAACTTACAAGAGGGAAAACCTTTAGCAATCAACGAAATTAAATAAAACGAATTAAACGACAGGGCTAGTCTTTCTTCTACATGATAACGACCCAATCCGTGAGGTACAATGACCCATGTTAATCTTTACAAAATGAACATATACTATTTTTTTTTAACTGTCGAAACTGTTCCACAATACCGGGTTTGAAATGCAGTACCACAGTCAATACAAAGATTACATATCCAGACTCGAGAGGTCGCATTTCACCTATAGAATTATTAAAATAAGGAAACCTGGATTTGAGTATCATTCAGTGAAGGAAATATGCAGACTATAGTCCTTTCAGACTATACACATATGTATCCTTTCAAGGAGTTAAAATACTGTAAGGTCGCTTCCTAGGGTTTATACGAGAATACCCTGAACGAATTTATTTATACCAGAACGTATTCTAACTTCCTGTGTGATGGGAAATTAAGATTCAGAGGGAGAGTATAGACGAGTGGGTTCATCTGGTTGTGAAGAGAAATAACAAGAGGTAGTGTAGAGTGTACACATGGAGTTGTTTATGGTAAATAACTACTTAAGATTTCGATAATGGACCTCAACGCGCAACCACAGGGTAAGAACGAGAAGAAAATATCAACTGTAAGACTCATTGAAAAACCCTAAGTTGTCATTCTCTGAGGAACCTAACTGGAAAAACCCTCTGATAGTTGAACGAGGAGTTGGGAATCCATGACTTCGGAGAGTGCCGAGTCGGAAACAAACAAAAGGGTATAAAAATCCATAGAAAACAAAGGAAGGGTTTCAGTATAAAATTTAATCCCGAAGTATCTTAGGTGCCAGCGATAAAGGGAAATATATGTAAACTATACAATTAAGAAAGCTACAATATACAATGACCTCCAATGTAATAAGCCTCTGGATACCCCGCGCTACCGTAAAAAAATATATATATATATCCGGTGAGGGAACTTACCAGGGAGATGGCCCTTGTCTTTTGGTCGTTGAGTAATGTTTCCCTCGGACAACAGTTTCCTTCCACTCCAGAGAAACATTACACATAACCATTTTTGGAGTTCCCACAATGGCGAGAAATGATTCACCTAACCCTAAGAGAAGGAGGCGCTTTCAATGTAAATGCTTAGGGTACAGGGTTGAGTTAAGCCATGTGCTAGAGCACACTTAGCATGACGACACTGGAGGGAGGTCTGAGGGAAGGACCATTGTAACAGGTTCACTCAGGACCCTTCATTAAATGCAGGGCAGGGACCTTAAATTACCTTTGACATTCACACTTCACTCCTAACTACTAGAAGGGCGAGTTTAATGACAATATTTTCGAGAAGTTGACAAGTCATGTCCAATTTAGTGTGAAATGGTTCTTCCCTAGTTAGACTAATGTAGTTGCCTTGTGTTGATGATGTTTATTTAAGGATAAATACAACCTCGTGCGCGCCAACATAGGAAATTCATAGATTGAAGGAGACTTAGGACTACACATCCTAGGTGTACTCTTAGATATCTATACATCGGTTAAATAACAATAGTATTAGATACGCGTTGGAGGAAGGAAGTCACTTTTGGAAGGTTACTCTGTTTAATTTTTTAATTAGTCTAATTGTCATCATATGACAGAGGGATTATACCTCTAAAATCAAAAGGGACATTCGATTTGATCGAATGAAACAATTTTTTTTTATGTCAAAATAGAGGTGTATTACATATGGTATCAGAGAAAAGTTTACAACACTGGGCCTTGAACAGGGCCACATTAATTTCTTAGCATATATGTTACTTATGAAAAAACTAATAAACCTTTATTGTTAAAAACAAAAAACCTTTTATGTTCTGTGTTAATCATGGCAACACATGATGACAGGGAAATCAGAATCGATGGGAATCCTGAACAGAGACTTCCTGAAAATCAGAGACAGAATAATGATGGAAGCTCACCTACTGAAGTTATGGAACAACACGTTTTCAAAGCCGACAATGAAAAATTGAAGAAAGATCAGCAGGAACAACATGAAATAAATGAAGTCTTGCTGTGCAGTATAGTGACAAAGAAAAGTCCAAAGGACGATAATAACGAAAAAGAAGTTAGCAAGAGAGATTCCAAGAACTCTGGACCTGAAACAAGAAAGGAAGACATTTTTTCTAAAGGGACACCTTCAACTGAGGACAAAACAAAAAGAGACAGAAAGGGAAAACAAGTAGACCACCTTGAAGGAGAATTCAAGAAAATTAAACCAGCTACCTTTGATGGAGAATCTAGAACAGGAGAAGAGGTTGAGGCATGGTTACTGGACATCAAAAAAAAATTCCAGATATATAACTATTCCAGCAATATGAAGGTCAGAATGGCCATATACAATCTGAAACGGAAGGCCAGTATTTGGTGGAAAGACCTGAAATTGGCCAAGGGCCTAAAGGAGAAACAGATAAGGAGAAACAGATGGAATGGTCTCACTTTAAGAAGTATTTCAAGAAATAGTACCTATCTGAAAGCTACTATGAAAGGAAAACAAAATAATTTTATGAGTTTAGACTTGGACAGATGACAATGGAGGACCTCATCAAAAATTCCTGGAATTACTAAGGTTTGTGCCTTACATCCATGAGGATAAGGTAAAAATCCAACGACTCTTAAGTTGTTTACCACAGTTCTATAGGGACATAATTGAGTTTGACAACCCCAAATCCTTGAGTGAAGTATTCAGGAAAGCACGAATGTGCTACATTCAGTACAAACAATGGGCAGAGTTTCCCAAAGCCTGGAAGGATAAAAAACAAGATCGAATGAACTAGTGGAAGAAGGGATACCAACCAAATCTTTATTGGAATGCAACAAGAAACTTTCTGAGAAGCTATTTTCACTCCAACCATCTGAATACGCAAGGCAGCGGTAAACCGGTAAATCTAGGAGCAAAGAAGTTTGGGGATAGCCCCCGCAAACCATTAAAGTGATGGGAATGTGGAGAACCTCACCTAAGGAGGAACTGCCCACGTTTAAGTTCAGAAAACAAAAACGATGTTCATAATTTGTAGGAAGCCTTGACAGTGGGAGACGTGGGCTGAAGCCTACATCGGATAAATGCAGCGATAGACGACCGGCAAGCTGACCACAAATCCTCCGTGGTAGAAATCAAAGGTAAAATCAATAACACTCAAATTTCTATTTTAATTGACCCTGCAGCTACGTTAAGTTATATTACTCCTGAGGTAGTAGAGTCAAATAAACTTAATAAACTGAAGCACGCAAAATCATCGTTGGTACAACTAGCAACAAGAACTAAAAGGAAAGTAGTTGACTTTATTTCTGATTTCGAGTTCAGCTTAGATGGTCAAAACACACGAGCAAATATGAACATCCTACCACTGGGATCTTATGATATGATTATCGGGATGGATTGGTTGGAAGAGAACAAAGCAGTACTAGATTTTTATGCAAAGACACTTAACTATAAAGACGATTATAGCACTACTAGAACAACCCAAGGTATACCAAAACCTGTATCTGTTAGACAAGTTTCAGCGATGCAATTCAAGAAATGTATAAGAAAGGGATGTCAAGTCTATGCCATCCAAGTAACGAATCTGTTAATAAAGGAAGATACGACAAAGTTGGAAGATTTTGTTGTTCTACGTGAATTTAGAGACATGTTTGTGGATGAGATACCGGAATTACCTCCTAGGAGGGAAATAGACTTCTCCATAGGCCTGCTACCTGGTTCAACCCCTATCTCAAAAGAACCTTACCGAATGAGTATACCAGAATTGATAGAATTAAAAATATACTTACAGGAATTGTTGGACAAAGAGTATATTAGACTGAGTGTTTCACCATGGGGGGCATCGGTCCTCTTTCTGAAAATGTAAGACGACACTCTAAGGATTTGTATCAGTTATAGACAATTGAATAAAATGAATATTAAGAACAGGTACCCCTTACCTAGGATAAATGACTTGTTCGATCAAGTAGGAGGAGCCAAGAGCTTTTCGAAATTGGAGTTACAATCCGGTTATCATCAAGTTAGAATAAAGGATGAATATATAATCAAAACAACTTTTTGAACAAGATATGGACACTACAAATTCGTAGTCATACCTTTCGGATTCACTAACGCACCAACCACGTTTATGTGCCTGATGAGCAATATTTTTAGTTAGTACTTGGACAAGTTCGTACTAGTATTTACCGATGATATTCTGGTCTATTCTAAAATGGAGGAAAAACATGAAGAACACTTAAGAATAGTTCTGCAAACGTTGAGGAAACAAAAACTGTACACCAAATTTGATAAGTGTGACTTTTATCAAAAGAAAATGCAATATATAGGACATGTAATTTCAGCAGAAGGCATTGCCGTAGACCCTGAGAAAATAAGATCCATCATGGAATGGACGATACCTAAGGATGTAGCAAGTATCCGGTCATTCATGGGAATCATCGGATATTATTGTATATTTATAGAAGGGTTTTCCAAGATAGCCTACTCGATCATGTCATTACAAAAGAAAGGGACCAAGTTTAACTGGTCACAAAAGTGTCAAGATAGTTTCAACAAGCTGAAAGAATTATTGACAACTGCACCTGTATTGAAGGTAGCAGATACAGATAAAGGCTTTACCGTATGTGTTGATGCAAGTAAAGAAGGACTAGGTGGTGTCCTAACGCAGGAAGGACACATGATTTTTTATGAGTCCTAGAAATTAAAAGAACATGAGAGAAATTATGTCACTCATGACATAGAATTGGCATCGGTAATACACGCCTTAAAAATGTGGCGACACTACATAATGGGAAGAAAATTTCTACTATTGACGGATAATAGCGGGGTGAAATATTTGTTTAGCCAATCGGATCTTAATGCAAGGCAAGCAATATGGATAGCCTTCTTGAGCGAATTCAACTTTGAGGTCAGACATATCAAGGGTAAGTAAAACAAGGTAGCAGATGCTTTAAGAAGAAGAGTCCATGGGTTATTTGAGATAAATATCAACAGGGCAGAAAGTGATCTAGAACAAAGAATAAGGACAACAAATATTCATGATGAAATTTACACTAAGATAATGGCAGAATTACAAAACAACACCGCAAACTCAGATAAACTAGATCTAAGTATCGACAAGAAGGGACTATTACGATTTAAAGACATACTTTACATACCAGATTCAATAGAGTTAAAGTTAATAGTCTTGGACGAAGTGCATAAGAAACCGTATTCTGGCCATCCATTATACCAGAAAACGATAACAACACTTAGAAAACTATTTTACTGGCCTAATATGAAGGGAGAAATAGAAGAATACTTGGCTAGGTGCCAAGATTGTCAACAGGTTAAGGCCGAACACCAACATCCAACCAACCTATTACAACCATTACCAATGCCAGAATGGAAATGGGAGACCATATAACAGGACTTTATAACAGGTTTGCCTAAAACTCAGAAACAAAATGATTCTATTATGGTTGTAATCGATAAACTCAGTAAGTCTGCACACTTTATTCCTGTGAAATCTACTTTTAAAGCTATAAACATCGCTGAAATATTTATGAAAGAAACTTTTAGACTGCATGGTATTCCTAAAATGGTGATCTCAGATAGAGACGTAAAATTTATGTCCACTTTTTGGAAAGAATTGTTTGCAGGGCTAAACACTAATTTGAATTTTAGCATGAGTTACCATCCACAAACAGATGGACAGACCGAATGAACAAATCAGATCATAGAATATATGCTCCGCATGTACGTAAGAACAAAACCGAGTAAGTGGGAAGACTACCTGTACTTGGTAGAATTCGTATATAATAATGGGTACCAAAATTCAGCTAAATTGAGCCCCTTCGAGATACTGTATGGCAGAAAGTTTATGACTCCAATTAGCTGGGACAACCCGTTTGACAGAATTATGGTTGGACCAGAGATGCTCCAATAAATGGAGAATATGGTAAGAAAGGTACAACATAACTTAAAGGAAGCACAAGACATGTAGAAGAGCTATGCAGACCAGAAAAGGAGACACTTGTAATTTCAAGTGGGAGATCATGTTTTTTGAAAGTCAAAGCCATAAAAAGTTCATTGAAGTTAGGAAACTGTGCCAAGATGGCACCTAGGTTTTGTGAGCCCTTTGAGATACTAGCTCGAATTGGACCTGTAGCATACCAACTTGCACTTCCAGCTAATTTAAGAATTCATAATGCGTTTCATGTTTCCTTGTTGAAAATGTATGTCCATGACCCTACTCATATGATCAATTGGAACTTGGTGTAGGTGGAACCAAAAGGTGAGTTCCAGGAGGAACCCCTGCGCATTCTGGACTGGAGAGAAATAACACTTCAGAGCAGAACCGTCGCTCAGGTAAAAGTGCAATGGAAGAAATTTAGTCCTGAGGAGGCCACTTGGGAGTTGGAGAGAGATTTGTGGAAATCTCATCCAATCTTGTTCCAAGAAAGGAACGAACACTGAGGAAAATGTTTTATTGAAGGGGGAAAGGATGTGACATCCCCAAAAATAAAGTATTTTCGAAATTCAAAAATTGTTGGAAAACTATTCCGTGTTTAGTAAATTCAAATTTGGAATTTTTTTTGCCATTTAAGGAAATTCCGAATTTCGAATTTGATAAATTGTAATTAATTATTATGACTGTTCGGTAGAGACCTCATCTGACCTGACTAACTATTTAACTATGACTCTTCTATGTAAACATAATATTATTTTATTTATTGCAGGAGAAAAAATGGGACAACCATGTTAAATTTAGCTGACCATGACTCCATGAGTGGGGAACATGTTGGAACTACCTATGGGTTGATTGTTACAAGTGGAAAATCAAGGATTTGGCCATTGGAATCCACTGAAAATCAAGGATTTAGAAAGTTACGAAAATTCCCAAGGGAGGGAAAAAGACCTAGGCAAGAAAGATTTGATTGATAAATAACATATGTTAGGAGACAGGACATTGCCTAGTATGCGGGGAAATGAGAATACAAGTTTTCTTTCTGTTATGAACACTACTGGTTTAGTGTGAGGTAAGAGGACTCCGCTGAAAAATAAAAGACATTGATGAGGAGGAGATTCCAAGTTTTCCCTTATGGATTCACGGTCAGGATAGGGGGTGAACCGAGCAAGTGATTTGGCTTCCCTGTTCTACGGTTGGGAGGAATGTGGTTGTTCCATTCATCGTTTCAAAATCTTTATTCAGATATGTCTAATTACCCCTACTTTGTTCAATTTTAATAGAATTATTGTTTGATAGAATACAGTAGTATACATTTGGGTGAATAAAAGAACTTATACAAGAAAATCGTTCTGTCGCAAATGGGATGAATTGTAGGACAAACCTTACAGGTTTAATTGTAGGTATCGATCAAAACTATAATTACATCCTAGTTAAGTACAGAATTTAATTATGGAGATTTTCATCTGTATTAAAGAAAATTGTTCAACCGGTAATGAGAACCTCTACCAGTTATGTACTGGAGTTGAAACAAAGAAATTATTTCTTGTATAGTAGATCATCCATGAATATGTGCAAAGAGTTGTTTCCTTCAAAAGAGAAATTGAAACTTGTATATCTACATCCACTTTCTAGGCACATAATCATTTCTCGACATGAACAATAAGTTATTTATATGTTTGCAGTTATATACATGCACATATCTAAGCACTGTAATTATTTATACTCATGCGTTTACATACAAGCTTATGTCTTGAAGTCGGGACGAAATCCTTAATAATTAGGTAGTAAATTAACAAGTCTACCTACATATAGTTATAAAATACCACAAGGGCGATTGAATCCAGGAAATGCAAATTTGCACTAGTGCATTTGTAAAAGCTTTGTTACATACTACTATACTACTATGCAGGGAAATTTTAACGAAAGAGATGGAATATTTAGTATTTATAGAATTTAGACGGTATCACATTAAACAAATTGAGATCGAAATTATAGAATCAGATTGGAAAAAGAAAGAAAAATGACGAATTTAGGAAATCAGAATACAAATCTCTTTTAAATCTTTATTTCGTAGCCGGAAAATCACAATACATATTGACTTTAGTACTTCTTAAGAAAATGGATATTGAGACCTTACACAGAGGTCATGACATTGTATAATCGAAAACAGAGTTCATTTTTTAACCCATTATATATTAATTTGTACAAGTCCAAAACCAGCGCAGACTGTGTCCCTTTGTCAAATATCGAGTTTCAATATAAGACAAAGAAAAACTAGGGTTGAAACCTTACTCAACAAATACAGGAATTTGGTACAAGAATAATGTACTTATTTATTATAAGAGAATGGTAATAGAAAAAATATCTCCTCGATGCTTCTAGAAACTGTAGGGTGGAGTCATAGGGGTGATGGGCTTGGAACCCAATTACCTTTTTCGTCGGAAGGCAGGAGCGGGTATCCGGATTTTGCATGGAATGAAACCCTGAAACAAAAGCATACCCTGTAATTAGTAATGTGTTATATGAAGAAAGATAATGAAAATTACCAATATGCTAATAGCTAATTATCACACAATATCTTCCAGGGGGAGACTCATATTTCGGCATACAGGCACATTTTTCTCTCCGTGTCATGTCATTTGATAGGTGGAGAGATGCCCGAGCTGAGGGAGGATGGTGCAAGAATTACTTGGTGGTTACCTCACATGAACAAGGCCACCATTATTGTGTTATACCCAATCTTGAAGAGCAAAAACTTACAAGAGGGAAAACCTTTAGCAATCAACAAAATTAAATAAAACAAATTAAATGACAGGGCTAGTCTTTCTTTAACATGCAAACGACTTAAGCCATGAGGTATGATGATCCATGTTAATCTTTAAAAACCAAACAAATACTATTTTTTTTAACCATCGAAATTGTTCCATAATACAGGGTTTGAAATGCAGTACCACAGTCAAAACAAAGATTACATATCTAGACTCGATAGGTCGCATTTAACCTATAGCATTATTAAAATAAGGAAACCTGGATTTGAGTATCATTCGGTGAAGGAAATATGCATACAATAGTCCTTTCAGACTATACACATATGTAGCCTTTCAAGGAGTTAAAATACTGTAAGGTCGCTTCCTAGGGTTTATACGAGAACACCCTGAACATATTTCTTTATACTAGAATGTACTCTAACTTCCTGTGTGATGGCCAGTTAAGAGTCGGAGGGAGAGTATAGATGAGTGGGTTCATCTGTTCATGAAGAGAAAGAACAAGAGCCATTGTAGAGTGTATGCATAAAGTTTTTTATGGTAAATAACTACTGAAGCTTTCGATAATGGACCTCGATGATCAACCACAGGGTAAGAACGAGAAGAAAATATCAACTGTAAGACTCATTGAAAAACCCTAAGTTGTCGTTCTCTGTTAAGCCCTAATATAGGCTCATTACCCGTTAATTGGGGCATATTATATTAGTAATGTTATTTTATTTATGTCAGCTTTAGGCCATTAGTTGTAATTATACCTCCTAGTCTCCTATATATACCAAGGAGACATTTTCATTTTGAATCATCATGTACTTGAACATTTAAGTGGGGTAAAAGGAGGTTTCCCCCTCGAAGAGGCTTATTATCTGAAATTATCTCTTTCTCAAGGCGTTGAGTACTTTTTCTGAGGATTTTCTATGCTATATTGATATTTCGTTCTTAACATATGGTTTCAGAGCTCAAGGTCTTGGGGTTTCACTGCTACATCCGAGACACCTTGGAATTTTCACTATAATTTGTTTTATACAATGTTTCAGAAGGAATGAATTGGAGGATATTTAGTATATGAATCAAGGTACGTTGGGTTCAAAATTCATCTCCTGAGGACTTATACTTTCTGAGATACAGTCTCTACAAGATAGGGTTTTGGAATCATCTTGAACTGAGTCATTGCTGCATTTTCGCTATAAAATATTTTCTGTAATGTTTCAGACCCTGAACTATGGAGGCTATTTACATAAATTAGTAAGGTATCTGTGGTAAAAAGTTCAACTTCTGGTCATCTTAAATTTTTAGATACACCCTGTGTAAGATAGGGTATCTGACTAGTCCTATTGACTAGTCTCAAGAAGGTGTTCCAGGTAAAACAATCATAACTTCTTCCTAGAGTATCCAAATTATGTGGGACTAGTTTCGTTGGATCGTGGACAGTCTGTAGTATTTTGGGTGCGAGTGTTAGAATTTTATAACAATTATTTTGTGCAGGGCACACTATACAAGTGAGATCTCCTGGAAAGGCCAAAAATCGACAAGTTGTGGGGACGTTACCGTAAATTCCACTTGGCACATCCAATTTTGATCAGACCTGTGGCATTGCAGAGAAGAGATATCAGAGAAATATATAAAAGAAATTTTCATACCCAAAAGGGCCAAAACTTGGGAGATACAACATAAGAAATATTGTCTAGCAGAGCCACCTCAAAATCAAGGTTCAAAAGTGATACTTGGCCAACATGCCACCCAAAAAGGGACCTTCTACACCAAATAAGCCTCCAGAAAATCCTACTTGGACTCTTGATGAAGGTGAAGAAATGTGTATGGAAATAAATGATTTACAAAAGAAGATAGTAACAAAAGATGAAATACAAGAGATGATGGAGAGTTTAAAAGGGGAGATCATGGAAGTATTGAAAAATTTCGTAACAGAGAAGACAACTGAAAGTGAAAATGCATCCCGTAAAATTCATGATGAGGACACACGGAAGGTAAATCAAGAATGGAGAAACTCCAACTTTGGTTTGAAGACCAACCAAATTCCTAAGATCGATATGACGAATTTTGATGGCAAGGACCCAATCACATGGATACTTCAGATGGAGCAATTCTTTGATGTCCATAATGTGCCACATACACAAAAGGTACAAATTGCTTCTTTATATTTAGAACCTAATCAATTTGTATGTTATCGATGGCTTTGTTCTCGCAAATCACTCGTCACTTGGACAATTTTCACGGAAGAAATGATAGCACACTATGAGGATACAAGGAGCAATACCTTCTTTATCCAATTGATGAATCTCAAGCAAAAGGGTTCAGTTATCGAGCACATTGAGAACTTCCAAAGATTGAATATAAAGGTAACCGATATTCCAAATGAGCACTTGATTGATGTATTCATAGGAACTTTAAAGGATAACATTCAACATGAGGTTC
>ML780994.1:585594-603040 GCA_009831015.1 Picea engelmannii | reverse complement strand
CGTTATGCCATAGTGTTTAAACACCCGATTTATAAATCAAAACCAAAATCAACCATGCGCCAATGTATCAGCTCATATAATCAAAAGTTTAACCAAGGTGCCAAATGGTATTCATGTAGTCGACAAGCCAAAAGTTATGAAAATATTAACATAAGGATTATATCAAAAGACATATATATAAAAAATTTAATCATAGCCCCTATGCATTTTCATAGAATCAGTGATCATGCAAGTCATATGAGGTGCAAAATCCAAATGCTAAATGCCTTACAAACTCAATAAAACCAAGTTATACAATCAATCGAAGTATGAGAACCGATTAGAGGATCTTGCCAGTTGTATAATGATCAATAAAAGGTAAGCGCAATAGGCATAATGACAAGAGAGATATTGACAGTTCAGATAATGATCGAAATATGACTTCGAAAGGAGAAGTTTTCACGCTTACAGTCGTGAAAACTTGACGAAGACAAATGTGTAAATGTCGCAAAAAATGAAAATGTCGTTTATTTGAAAATTGCGACGAAAAAAATGATGTTTGCAAAACATAGGTGTAGGCAGCTTATATGATAATAAAAAAATGCATTGGCTGCCAACAATGGCGACACACTGGTAGAAGCAGTTATCTCTGTCAAAATAAACCAATTCAGATTAGGACAACAAAGATAATTTCAACTCAAAAATAACAACCAGAAAATTGTACTAATCATCATCATTAACCTTTTTTTCCGGCAGTGTTTCGAAAGATGAAAACTGATAACAATCTTAAGACCAGGAAGTCACGATGTTAAAGATAAAATCTACGATACTGTTGGCATGGCCACTGCTGCCAGCAGTCTTCCATAGCCTCGACAGGGTTGCCAGTTAAACCACTTTGACATCTGTATCATGCCAAGAGGTTCTGGATCAGAATAAAGGACTTGAAAGAGGTTTCCTTTTTGCAGATTTCCATATACCCGACATTGCTTCGCTGCCAGCGGGCCTGTTCAGTACCCCGACGAAGTTGTCTTGGTGCAATGCATGCATTTACCCGTTGCCAGCGGACCTGTTCATCATCTCGGCGGGTTTATAAGCACTTCCCACAGCTCTTATTCATAATTTTTGTTTTGTTTTTCATAGATATATAGCTGAGCGGGGTGACGCTGAAAATCATGATATTTTAACATAATTTTTTCAGACCTCATCATAATTTTTATTTTTTTTAGAACTGTCCTCTATTTAGATCCAGAGATGTTTTATTTAAAAACAACTTCCTAAGACAGGGAGACATCTTCTGAGTCATTCCTTTACGGAAAATGGATAGTGTAAAAAGATAATAGATGATCATGACAAGCTTTACTCAGAGATCGAAATCAATGAATTCTTTCAAACAACAGATTTTTCCAACGCATATAAATTTCAGCAATATATCATTGATGTTTGTACAAATTTTTCAGAAGTTATTTCAGCGAAGAAAATTTCTTTCGTCTTTGTCTGAATAGCTCAGTGTACAGGTACGTGTATTTTCCAAGAAACGCAAACTGATAAATTCAAATCAAAATAAAAAATAGAAAGAAGACGAGAAGTAAACAAACACAAAAATATATACATAATATACAAGGGTAGTTATAAAGCAAAGTATCTCTTCAAGGCTTGGCCATTCACCGGATAGGTGTCAAGCTGCCCTTCAAGATTCTGTAATCGAAAAGAATTGGGACCAAACTTTTCAGCAATAAAAAACGGTCCAAGCCATAAGTTTTGAAACTTAGTGTGTTCTCCCTTTCCCTCGTATGGTTTGTCCCACTTCAAGACGAGATCACCTACTTCAAAATTCCTATCAGAAGCAAAATTAGAATCGAACCAGCTTTTAACCAATTGTTGTTGTTGATCTAATTTATGTTTATCTTGGGCTCTTACCTCTTCTAGCTTCATCAAAGCATTAATTTGGTTTTCTAAAGGGGGACAATCTTCTTCTTGGAATTTCTGTGACAACTGGAGTGAAGGAAGAAGAATGTGAGGTGGCATAATTGCTTCTCTGCCATAAACTAGAAAAAAGGGGGAGTTGCGTATAGCATCTTTTCGCGTTACCCTATCAGCCCACAACGCGTTCAACAACGCATTGTGCCAATTTTTTTATTTTCAACCACGGTTCTCTTGATAATTTTAATCAAGTTCTTGTTTGTTGATTCTACTAATCCGTTGCCCTGGGGGAATTAACTAGAATAATACTTCAGATTTATTCCTTTTTCCAAAGAAAAATCGCTCATCTCAAGAGAATAAAAGTATGAAGCGTTGTCGAAGACTAGATAGTCAGGGATACCGAAACGAGTGATAATATTCGAGTTTAGAAAAGCGATTATCTGACTAGTGTTGACAGTTCTTAACGCAGCAGCTTCAGACCATTGAGTAAAGTAATATGTGGCTGTCACAATATACTTGTGCTGTTGCGAGGACGGAGGGTTAATTGGACCTATGATATCAAGGCCCCATTGCTGGAAAGGAGAATCTACTAAAACAGGTTGTAAGGGAAAGGTTGGTTTTTTCAACCGCCTTGATGCTTTCTGAAAGATGATACATTTACGACACAAGGCATGGGCGTCCCTAAAAAGCGTGGGCCAGTAGTAACCAGGTATTAAAACCTTATGAGCAGTGGTGTCACCACCGAAGTGACCACCAGCTTCTCCTCCATGCAACTCGAGCAAGACTTTTTCTGCTTCATCCTTTTCAAGAGAACGCATCAGTATGCCATCAAAATTCTGACGAAACAATAGACCGTTAACCAAATGAAAGGAGGCAGACTTTAGACTCAACGCTCTTCTCTTGGCGGGGTCAAGTTGACGGGGAGCTGACCCATGTTCAAGACAGAACCTAATATCGTTGTACCAAGGACTGACAAGGTTTTGTGTGCAACATATTAGACTTTGATCACTTTGACCTAGGTTTGACGTATCACTTTCTTCTTGCTATCTTGATTCCGAATAAGAAACCAACTTACATAACCCTTGGCCTTTCACTATCTGAGCTGGGGTAATTTCTAAGTCATAGTCCTACAAGGAGGTGACCCAGTTGGCTCTCTTTTCTCCTAACTCCTTCTGTACTAACAAGTTTCTTACGACAGGGTAGGGGACAATGAGTTTCGTCCTTGATTTCAAAAGATAAGACCGGAAGTTCTTAACTTCTTTGAAAACGGTGTAGGCTTGACGATCAACCGCTGGGTAATTAAGTTCAGTGCCTTTGAAAGAGAAGCTCATAAAGGCAATGGGTACTTCGTGGTTCTCGACATTCTTCTGAGTTAGGACGGCGGCATAGGAACGGTCAGAGGAAAAAGTATAGAGTGTAAAATATTGAGAGAAGTCAAGGCTCATAAGAGACGGAGCGTCTATTATGGCCTTCTTTATTGCATTAAAATCTTGGTTTTCTAGGGATCCCCAGTGATATTGGGTGTCTTTCTTAATCAAATTCTGCAAGGGTCTGACCATTTCAGAGAAGCTGGGGACAAATCTTCTCACGAAGTTAATTTGGCCTAAGAAAGACTACATGGATTTTTTGGATGTAGGAGGGGGGAGTTTTGCGATGACTTGAGTCCTCTCGGGGTCAATAATCATTCCTTCGCTAGACACTATGAATCCTAGGAGTTTACCCTGTTCTACTGAAAAGATGGACTTTTTGGGGTTTAAGGAAATGCTGTATTTACGACATCGTAGAAGAACGACTCATAAGTGAGCCAGATGATCGTCTTTGTTTTTTTAATAAACAGTCACATCATCTAAGTAAACTACAACAGACTGATTGATCAAGCCTCGGAAAGCAATGTACATTGCTCTCTGAAAGGTAGCACCAGCATTAATCAATCCAAAGGGCATTTTACGATAAGCATAAGTGCCCCACGGAGTATGGAAGGTAGTTTTGAGTTGGTCTGGTGGAGACATCAGGACTTGGTTGCATCTAGAGAAGCCATCTAACAAGGATAGCCTCTTGGAACTAGATACCTGTTGAAGGATCTGTTCCATGGGTGGGACAGGATAGTTGTGTTTGTCAGACGCTCTATTGAGGTTTCGGAAATCGATGCAGAGTCGGATTTCCCTGTTTTTGTTCCGAACTGGGACAAGGTTGGACACCCATTGAGTGTGCCTAACAGGAAAAATTATTTGACCACTTAGGAGTTTATTCAATTCTTTTTGAACGGTCGGTTCTAGTTTAGGGTGCATCTTCCTCAGTTTCTGTTGGAAGGGTAAGGTTTGGGGCTTCATCGGGATGACATGCTGTATGATATTAGGGTCGAAGATTTTAAGATCCTCATACGTCCATGCAAAGACATCCTTAAATTCTTTAAATAATTTAACAAAAGCAACTTTTTCTTGTCTAGAACATCCCAAGCCTAGGTTAATGCACTGAAGATTTTCACTAGTTCCTAAGTTCACTTTTTCATAAGACAACGAGGAACTATTGGTTTTACAGTTGACCGTCTTTTTAAATTTATCTTCAAAATCATAAAACTTCTCTAATCTAACTATGGATTTGGGTATGGAATTTACCATGTCCGATAGTGCTTCAGGAGATTTCGGATCGGGTATTACTGTAAAATCGTGCAAATTGTCGTCGTGCATGCGTTCATCTATCACCGCACCTTGAAAGGTTTCTTCCATGTGTAGAAAGTTGATGATCTGTTGATCATTGTCAAATACTCTCCAGTTTGTGATATTGTCAGGAACAGATGGTCGAAACAATAGCTCGACGGAGAATGCGTCTGGGGACAAACCTTCTGCAGGAAGAAGTTTAGAGGATACATTAGCTAATAGATCTTCTTCAGCATTATTTAATCTAGGAATGGAATTTATATTGAAAGAAGAAAATTTATTCATTAGACTCCATACCTCCGACTGATAACTTTTGAGATGCGGGGAAAGATAGTATATAGAATCTCTTACCTGTCTAACCACTATTTCAGATTCGCCAAATACAACCAGGTTTTGAATGTTCATATCCAGAGCTTTTCTGAGACCTTGCAGTAAAGCCTCATATTCTGCAGTATTGTTAGTACATTCAAATTCTAGTCTACAAGCAATTAATGTCTTGTTACCTGCCGGATCAATAATGATGCAGCCTGCACCAGCTCCTTCTTTAGACTTAGAACCGTCGAAATATAGAGACCAAATTTGATTTCCATCGGGCACATGGGATTGTTGTATAGAAGCAGTTGGTTGCATATATGCTACGATCTCGGACTGCTATTCTGGATTGATGATAGGTGAAGCCTCGGCCATGAAATTGCCAAAGAAGGTGTCCATCCCTTGGACTTCAGGTGAATCAGCAGAAGGTGTATATGGTTCGTTAGGATCATTTAAATCTGTGACCGTGAACTTAAGGTAGCGTTCACGATTCACCCTGATCTTATTAGGCTTACCGTTCTCTGGGAGCCATAAGTGAGACCAGTCTGTCGCGAAGTAACCATGTAGCTGCTCTAACCAATCCTTGCTTAAAAATAGACCATACACTTCTGGAATATTAACAACAATTATATCAACAACCTGATGAACCTTGGGGTTAGACGATAATCTAATCAATACATTTTTTAGTTCGCCTATAACTTTAACATTGGTTCGATCAAGTTGTATGATTGTCAAAGTAGATGGCTCCACTTCAGCGTTAATCTTTTGGCAAACAGACCAAGGCATCACATTGGATGAAGCTCCTGAGTCTACCATACAATTATGCACGTTTCTGTTGAAAATTTCAAAAGTTAACAAGAAAGGAGGTACATTTTTGCGAGTGCTAAGAGTAGTAGCTTGTGGCTTTTTACTCGCGGTGTCTAAAGCTACTTTATCTACATTATTTACATTATTTACATTATTTACAGGAAGGCTTCCATTATCTTGAGGATCAGGATTATTTTTAGCGGAATTTTTCTGCGCGACTTTGCTTGGCACAACCTTGTTACTATTAGAATTACCATTTTTGCCATTATTTGAAATATTATGCAACATTTTTTGTAACAAAAACGGAAATTTCAATAATTCATAAATAGAAATGTTAGCCCTTAAATTTTTAAGATCTTCAACAACATCATAATCTAAGTTGGGGCTTACATTACTTTGTTTAGTTTCAGTTGATTTAGATTGCTTTGGAGGCGAAGTTGTTGTATTTTCGGAAGAAGGTTTATTTTCTATCTTACTCCTGGTGTTATAGGGATGCATTGTCTCGAAGTTAGCTTGAAAGATGCTATCCGAGAAGTGTCCGAAAATGTTTGGAGAAGACTCTTCTTCTTGGAATGTCTCTTGTTCAACTACCTCCTAAGGAATCTCAGGAGGCATCAAGTTATCTTGAGCTTCTAGAATTGTTTGAAGAGAGCATGCAAACTTTCTAGATTTAGGCCTTCGGGGTTTGGATTAGGTCGGTTGGTAGGAAAAGGCTTTCGGAAAGGGGGTTTGTAGGGTCCTTTACCCGAGGAAGCTTCTTTAGTCGACCTTTTTAAATCTATAACTTGATTCAACAGTTTTTGAACAACTTTAGTTAAGTTTTCCAAATCAGAGTTTTCAGGTTGTGTTTTACTTTGAGTAGGTCTGGGGAGAATTTCAATCTTATTTCTGGAAGAAGAACTAGTCTCAAGTTCATTGCTAGTAGAGTCTTTAATACTAAGTATGTCTTTTTCAATCTGGCTGGCCTCCTCGAAGGCCTCTAGCAACGTGGTTTTCTTAGATCGTTTAACCCAAATAGCTATACTTTGATGCAAAGCTTTAGTGTAGTAAGCTATTATAAGACTCTCAGCAGGCATGGAATCGGCAGGGATTCATTTTTTAAGTGTTAAGAATCTTTGATTAAAGTCTTTAACTTTTTCTTTTGGGTTCATATTTAAGCTTGAAAGATCCATAACTAAGACTTCCGGAGGCTTACCATCTCCAAACTTTTCCAAAAAGAATGACTCAAACTTTTCTCAAGACACAATGGTATGGGGTTGTTGGGCAAAGTACCATGTGGATGCATTACCCTCAAAAGTATATGGGAACAACCTACAGACAACGTCTTCATGTTCGACATTACGGAGTCTAATGGCTAACATAATTTTTTTTATGTGATCTTCAACTATCTGTTTTGAGTCAGGATCAAACTTGGGGAGACATTTCTCCGGGTGCTTAGGTAGAGGATTCTGATCACCAGGCACAACTACGACATCCTGATCAAGCCAGGGTCTAGCATGGTTGTTCTGATTTGCCATTGGGGTAGCGGGTGTGGAAGGCTGAGAAGGTGAATTACCTTCGTCAGAGGAATCTCCTCCAGAAGAGGAAGGAGATGATGGAGGTGGTGAAGGAGGTATCCCACATCCTCCTGCAGCAAGATTTAAGTTTGGATCTGAAGGATTCATAGTAGGACTCTGATATCAGAGAAATCCAAAGGTTGACCCCACGGATGGTTTGGTTGCCTCAAACGGGCTAAGGCACTATGTGTTTTAATAAGATACTGGCATACAATCTCTTGTATGTCACCACCTGTAGGATTAGGGGTTGTTGGCTCAACTGTGATCTCTGGATCGTCGATTGAAGTAGTTGCTGTTTGAAGGGGAATACTATCGTGTGAATGGATTCTAGTCACTATAGGTGAGTGATTAGGGGATGGAGGAGTCTTGCGACCACCTCGTGCCATTAATTAAGTTCAGGCCCTCCTTCTAGCGCCATTTATTGACAGGTGAAATTGACCGCCCGTCAATTGAGAGAGTGGAACTGGTCCAGGGTTGTCTAATACCCCAAGCCATTTGGAATGAGCCACCCTGATGAGTTTAGCGGCTCTGTTAGCCGATCTAAGGTCCTACGAAAACAAAAAGAAAACTAATCTAACTAAAACTAAATAAAAAAAACTAAACTAACTAACAATAAATAAAACAAACTAATAAACTAACCTAATTAAAACTAACTATTAAACAAACTAACTAATCTACTATTTACAAACTACTAACTAATATTATACTAATTCTAACCAATTAACTATCTAACTACTAACTGCAATATAACTTATTCACAAAATGCACAATATCTACAATTTACAGATTTGATTAAAACCTGAAAAACTCATTCAAATTATGCCCTAAGACAGCTAGAGATATTTTTTGATTTTTATAATTTTACGAACAAGAAATAAAACTTACTGAAATTAAACAATCTAATATACTAACTACACATATATCTAACTAAAATACTAATAATATACTAAACAAATAAACAACAAACTGACCTGGAAACGCTCCAGGTTTGTCCCGTGTATGATGATCTTCTAAGCTGATCGGAGGAAGGAAACTCGCACCGAATAATCCAGAAGCTTCTCGTAAACGATAGATGCAATTCTATTAGAGTTTGTTTACAGGACAAACAAGACATAAAAATCATAACAATTCTATGATTTATAAATCTCTACAATAAGATAAACCTGTTATGCAAAGACTTATACAGAATAATCCAATTGATCAAGAAGAGAAATCTGTCATTCATAAACTAAATTAAGTAATTGCTATGTTTTTAAATAATGGAATAAATCAGATATGGATCATATTAATTAATTCATATCATTTGCAAAAGACTAAGATAGCTAAAGTAGTCATTAATCAGATGCAAACAGATAACATAAACATGAAACAAAAGATTGATATTATGAAAAGCTAAAGCTGTAGCAGAACATCAACTTCTGTCTCAGTTTGTATTAAAATTCCGTATCCTTGTTCTCCCACGAATGAGGATGATCTTTATTACAAAAATAATAAGTATTTATAAGTTTTTCCATAGGGTAAAACCTCCCTGTGGAAGTTAAAACTGTTTACAAAAATCTGGGAAGATATCCCAATTTTAACTAAACTAGTAAACTAAAATAAAAGTAAAACATCCAAATATCTCTTGAACTGCCCAACATGTACCATGCAATTCGAATTTACCTGAAACAGGTGAGAAATAGACAAGTTAGAGAGATATTTTATTAATAAAACAATAAAAATCTAATTCTATAGACTAGCTACAAAATCATGCGATTCTGTAGCTAGTCTAAATAAGATACAGAATCAACATTGAGATTAATTCAAATCTTTTTAAAGAATTAAATTTAATCATCATCCAAGAACTAACTGAAAACGAATCATTTAGTTTGAAAGAATTATACCAACAGGATCCACATCATTCAACCGAATACAGAGATAGGAATACTCTGTTTCGATTTTTATCATAAGTCGGGTGAATGATATCATATGGAACAACACTGTAATCGTTTCTCACCAAATCGAATCCATCTGTTATGAAATCGTTTTGATATTCAATTGAAAACAAAGCAAATCACAAACATTTTGTTATACTTGTCTTATCAACAGGAGAAATAATCGAATCGAACAGGATTATTTTCAAATCACGATAACTGTATAGCAAGCGATTTAGACTGTGAGCGAATTCAAACCATAACTGACTCATAACAAAATCGTAACAGGATCAATCAAACATAGTTTGTTATAGATATCGATCGTTTATCATTGCACAATAAGCAAACAAGATTGATTTTCCTTCACCAAAATCGTTCCATGATTAAACGAATTGTAACCAGATTTGACCAATTCGTTTTTTTTGAAATCAAATAGAGCATTAATTACAATCGGGCTCATCAAATAATCTTTCCAGCTCAAGAAATAGAAAAGACTTTAACACAGTCATTACGAATCAAAATCGTTCCATGACTCGGGTGTGCATGCACAGTGCTAAATTGAGCATATTGTTTTTATAAAAACATAGTCATTCCAATTGAAACCGAACAGAATTGCATTCTCGTTCATAGAATATTACATGACACAACCTATCATAACAATAAAGTCGTTTACCAACCATAGCATGTGGATCATAACGAAATAAAATCTAAATTGAGCGTGAAAAGCTTCCTATTGGGAGTGGACACAAAACGAATCAAATTGAACACGATCCAACAATTTCGTTAACTCCATCAGGCAAATAACCAAATCAAATCCAAACGAATAACCATTCTGATCCAATAAAAATCTATGAACAAATCAAATATCAAATCGAAATTCCTTCTATTTTTATCAAAATGAAACCATGTATAGGATGATCACCGAATGACAGAGGCATTTGGATGAGTGACTGAACTATTTAAAAACTGAATTCAAATCATTATATCAAAATAGATTATTTACAAAACAAAAATGATGTCAAAACCATACCTGTATAGCGACGAGGCTGCTTGATTATGCCAGTTTGGAATTTACAACAGCCATGGCTGATTCCACGTTTTTGAAAGGGATGGAGCCGGTTGTCTTTTGCTTTTTATCTGTTGCTTGGAGCTTGGATTTTTGACTGGTTAGCACTGCAATTTGATCTTCCAGTGATTGAATCTTCGATTGCAGTATATGAACATCAATGTAATATCATTCTAACCATGAATTGCATTGGTCATAGGGTGACTGTGTGGGTTTAGAAAGAGAAGGCGAGGGTTTGGCCAGATGACCGAGGGTTTCACGAGGCAATTTCATACCTGGGTAGTCAGGGTCGTTCTTTAGGCAGGGGGAAGGCTTGATACAAAATCAGAAGGGGGTTCGAGACATAAACCCTGTGAGTAGGGGTACTCGCTCGCTAAAAAACGTTCAACTTCATAATCAGAGTCGTCACATAGGATGATAGGGTTGGACTCGGCAGAGGGTTTTGGTTTGTTTCTGGTCATTCTAGAATTGAGCCGGGCATTCCTTTTCCCTTTGGCATTAGTAGTAAGGTTTTCCTTGTGATTTTTTCTCATAGGCTTTTTAATGGCCTCTTCACTCTTAGTTACAGTGTCGGGTAAATCAATAGGAGGGTCGGTCGAGGGTTTAGGCAGTAGGAGATGTAAGGGTATAGGCGGGTCAGCCTTGGTTTCAATTACCCCAGTTTTATCAACATGTGCAGGGTCTGTGTCCTCAAAGCCATTACGAGCGATGAAATCCCTCCAATTATCACCACGCAAACTCAAATGGTAAACAACGATGAGCTTAATAAGCCCATGATGGAACAGGCTGTTGTCAGCCTTCTGTCTTTTAAATCTTTTAGACATCTTATATAAGCTGTGTTGAAAGTATAAAGGCATGTTTAAAGGAGACCCTATAAAAATCATCAGCAAACACAGGTGGTAGAGGGACACAAGCCCGTATCGACCTTCATAGGTCACGAACTACTTGACTAACATTAATGTATCGTTTCATCGTGGTTTAAGTGAAAAGACGAGCATACCTCTGTCACAAGAGGTGACCTTGTGCGAGAGGAACAACAGTGTCCATGGCACTTCCTCGACCTTACAATTCTTGAACCAATGTTGTCCTGTGGCAGGTAACCCCGTGGCAAAAATGATAAATTTTTCATCAATTTCCAATTGTATATCACCAACCTTGGCTCTACATCCATCTATGGTCATGGAAAACAGTCGTGCTACACAGAGATTAAAACCCTCAAATCGTTTCACGAAGGTGAGCCACCCATTGTCCTCCAAATCTTGGCAGGCATTGTCAAACATTAATAGAGCTTGGTTGCCGTTAGGCTCAATACGCATGACTGGTGCCATGGAGCCAGACACATGGTAAGTGAAGGGTTTGTATCACCAACACACACACGAGCCAAGCTACCCGAGCTAACAGAAATGAACGAGCAAAAGGGACAGGCATAAATGCAAGCATGCGAAGGTGGTGGAGTTATTCACTGCCATGCATAACATTCATTATCCAAGTACAACTGCCGATTTATATAGCTATTCAATCCATAATAGTAGTTCAACCATCGAGTCATGTGCCCAACTAATGAAATTAAATGTGTATACCAATGCGCGCAAACGTTATGCCATAGTGTTTAAACACCCGATTTATAAATCAAAACCAAAATCAACCATGCGCCAATGTATCAGCTCATATAATCAAAAGTTTAACCAAGGTGCCAAATGGTATTCATGTAGTCGACAAGCCAAAAGTTATGAAAAGATTAACATAAGGATTATATCAAAAGACAGATATATAAAAAAATTAATCATAGCCCCTATGCATTTTCATAGAATCAATGATCAGGCAAGTCATATGAGGTGCAAAATCCAAATGCTAAATGCCTTACAAACTCAATAAAACCAAGTTATACAATCAATCGAAGTATGAGAACCGATTAGAGGATCTTGCCAGTTGTATAATGATCAATAAAAGGTAAGCGCAATAGGCATAATGACAAGAGAGATATTGATAGTTCAGATAATGATCAAAATATGACTTCGAAAGGAGAAGTTTTCATGCTTACAGTCGTGAAAACTTGACGAAGACAAATGTGTAAATGTCGCAAAAAATGAAAATGTCGTTTATTTGAAAATTGCGACGAAAAAAATGATGTTTGCAAAACATAGGTTTAGGCAGCTTATAAGATAATAAAAAAATGCATTGGTTGCCAACACCAAGTTGGTTTGACAAACCTTTGGTCTACCAATTTTAAGAAATTATTCAACTTTACTAGTTTAGGCTTTCCCATTTTGATCCAATTTTCCTTCGGAATAATGTTTACATGGGATCAAAATTCAATCATGACCTACAAAACTATAAAACCCTTGACTTCTAGGTCCACTTATGGATCATAGTCGTCATGGGGTCTTTCCTCTTGAGTTAGTTGGCACATGTTTTTTCTTATTTTGTGTTATTCCTTACATTATGATAATATATAAACTTATTGTTCTTCTTTTAAGACGTTAAGGAATTCATCAAAAACTATGAATCCTTCCCTCATTGGTATTTTTAGTGTCAGTTTTCTTGTCGATGCTCTTCTTTTGCTATATCATTAAACAAATTGACAACTTATTTCATGATTTTTCTTTCCTTCTAAGGGCCTCGATACTAGTTATCCTTTCTTACAAGTTTAATCAAAGGTATTTTCTACAATTATTTATTCCCTTCTTTATTTTATCCTAATTTGGTCATTACATTTAAATTTTTAGAATTCAACACCTCATATTTGGTACAATTTGTAGGAGTTTGATGGTTTTATTGTTCATTATAATTTTGAGCATGATGGGGCACTATTCTAGGGAGTGATCACCTATTCCACAATTTGGGATCAATTTATATTCTTTGTAGCATACATAGAAATATTTATTCAAATCCTCCTTATCCATATCCACCATAGCTTCTATATCAATCATGATAAACTCCTCGATATCCACCTTGACCTTTGTACTCTCCATTTCCTCGTCCTCCTGGATGGACTTGGTTTTGATTTGTTAGTTTTGTATGATCTACTCTTCGATAGTTTTTTTTATTCCAATTGTTATGTTGAAATTCAATTCGATAGTTGTTTTTATTCCAATTGTTATGTTGGAATTCAATTGTACTTTCTGTAGGTTATTTACATATGGAATACACCATAGGTTTGACATTTTTTAAATTTCATAGAAAATATTTTGTAGTATGGTTCTTTATGATCTAACTAATTTCATAATAGTAGTTGACTTGGACTAGTCTAACATCAAGGTCTTTACCATTTAATTCTCAATTATTGCAACGATCCTTTGTATGTTCTTCTTTCATATAAAAGGTGTACCATAATTCACTTATTCTTAGTGGAAGATCTCTCAACAACTTCTACATCATTTCAATTTTTTCCTCCACTTTTTTATCTAGTGATGGTGTATTCTAATCATCATCAAGTTCAATCTATTGGTATTTTTGAGGGAATGTTCATTTGAATTTATCTCATGCATCCTTAGGCTGCCCTAATGTTTTGGAGTATCCATGCAACAAACCATTACAGAAGCAGTACTTTATCAATAGTGTATGGTATTTTTCTAAGGAGATCCTTAAATCATTTATGATAATCCCATACCAACTGTCCTATAATTTTTTTGAAATATTTAAGAGTTTAGGATGCCAAATATTTACTATCTTGAGTTTTGAAGAATGATTGGAAATTTCTCCAGATTTTAGTCATCATTCTCATTTGATATTTTGTAACTAGGTTAGGGATCCTGTGAATTGTGCCATCTGTTTTGTTTCAATGGTTACATCCATGGAATCCCATAATTTCTCACGAATAAACCAATGTCTTGTTTGAGGTTCATCTCCTTCATATATATGGATCTTATTGTATTCCATATTGGTAGGTGTCATTGGTTTTGATGGAAGGGGTGGTGGTGCTAGTGGTTTCCACTATTTTGAATTTTCAATAGGATTCTTTTTATGATTACTATTATCTTTTTTGATTAACATTTATTGACTACAAATTTCTTGTTTGATTTCCTCTTCCTGACAATATTGATCTTTATATTCTACTAAACTAGTCCTTCCTGGTCATGTCTCTTGCTTGTAACCTTTATTCAACATCATTTGGTATTCTTCAATAATTAATTCCAGTAGTATAATTTCTCTCGTGACATCATCAAATTGAAAAAGCAAGTTGTTGTCAACTTATTCAGATAATTGTTTTATCTAGTTTCCTTCTCTCTATGACATTTGGATCTAGATTCTATTGGTGACATTTCCTTCTTTGTCTATTCAAATTCAAACTTAATAAAGACTAGCTTCAATGTGAAAGACATGTTTGAGGATTTCCCTAATATTGGGACTTGATTATTCTATATTTTTTTGTTCTAAGTGTCATGATATATGACTTGTTGACTCCTATACTTTCAATAGTTCTATAAGTTTAGGAATCCAAACCATGCCGCCACTAGATTTAGATTCTCATCAAATTTAGAAACCATTGGCGATGATTCCACTTCCACATCTAGTTTATCTTCATTGTATGAATTATATAGAGTTAAAACTCCATCAACTCAACATTCCTCTAGATATTCTTCTTTTTTGGGTCAAGAAAGGTTCACAACTTCACATATTTCATATATTCCTTTCTTTTATTTGTCTCATTCATTTTTTTGGAGGTCAACCATAGGATTGTAATGATACATTCTTCTTGTAGTTTTGTTCTATGTTTCTTCCTCTACTATGTACTATTTTTATCTCGTGTTCATTTATTTCTTCGTCCCTTTCTTTGACATTTTTTCAATATCTTCTAGTCTACTTCTTTAGTGTTAGTCAACTAGTATATTTGTTCTTCTTGATGCTTAACACGAGTGACTACTCATCCATCACCAGCCTCAATTTTAATCTTGGTCAATAAGAGATGTCCTTGTAGTCATCTTCATTTTTTCATGAAGTATTTCCACTCCTCCTATTTCTTTTCCCAGTTGGAATTGATTGGTTTATTCAAAAGGGATCATGCTTTGATACCATGGCCGAAACTTTGGTCAATGAGGAAATTATGCAACAAGGTTAGTACATTGAAAAGGAAAATATCATGCAAATCATCATAAAATATTCTCTTGAAATCATTGTGCATTCTTTGAATGCTTACTCTTCATGGAAATCTTCAAAAATTTTCATGACCCATTCTATAGTTTAGTTTGACCACTATTGATTATTTTAGAAAAACATTATTCAAATTTCATTCCATTATTCATCTACATCTCTATCATCAAATTACTTTACCTCATCTAGGATTGCTTCTAAAAACATTTTGTGAGTCTCTCTGAAAAATTATGCCCTTTCCTATGCAAGTGATGGTCGATTCCTTCTAGTGTATCTTTTCAAGTAGTTTTCCAATTTCCTTTTCCACCACTCATGAATATCCTCCAAAATTTATATATATGCATCCAAATAACTAATCTATAGTCCCAAATCATGTACTATCAACAATGGAACCAATGATCCAATCTATGGGATTATACAATATGAATTTACCAATAGTACAAGCATATAACCATAATGCAATACAATACTATACATGCATGCATAGATGGGGAAGAGAAGAAAATAATAGTGGAGCTAAAAAAATAGTCTTTATTAATATATGATCATCAACAACCACACAATACACTGAAAATCCATAACTACTTATACATTTACAACAAAATAATGTAGTTACAACTTCCATAAATAATTTGTTTAATTAACCTAACCAAGTGGTTAAACAAGTCAACTACCTACTCATTTACAATTATTGGTTGACTTATTCTTTACAAATATCCAACTCATGTGAATATAGGTCGAGTTCCAATAACACATAAAATCATTAAAGGAGGTAAACAAATTTCAACTCGGATGCAATCCTTTCTAAATTAATCACAAAAGCAATTAACAAAGCTCATTTGGATACTTTTCTAGGAACCATAAAATTTTAAATGTCATATTACTTGTCAGATGTATATTTGCTTCTAAAACATTCATGGTTTAGGTTGGTATTGGTGCCTAGATCAAGATTTTTTTCATCATTAGTGCAAATATTTATGGATGAAAAAGGACCAATTTCAGTGTATACATATTTTTTATGGCTTCCTAGCACCATTATATGAACTCTTTTTTTTCCAACCTTTCCCAAGAATATCTCCAAAATCTTTTGAGGTGATGAATAATATTAGATATTGGTACTTATAATAACACTCTACATACATAAATATTTATGATGCCACACAAGAACCTCACATACTTCTATAGGTCGATAATTTAAGAGATCAAGTATCAAACAACTCTACATGGTTTCAATTCCTATCTAACCAATAACCAAAATAACTTGTTCCTAGCCTATCTAGGGTATATAGGCATGCATGGGATAACATATTCCACTTGCACAAAGATCAAGGGAGAAAATATTTAGGTATATCATTTGAATTTAGAAAGAGCTTAAATGCACAATTCCCTAGGGATTGTTTCTAAACGCATATTATAGATGAGGATCTCTTTTCCTTACCAACACTGAGATAGTGAGGATAAGAAACCCCACAAGAGAACATTGGATTTATGTAAAAGTCTTGAATAATTTGAAATTGATTGCTTAAGAGAAAAAAATAAAGAAGAAGGAAGAAGACAAGCTCTTTAAGAAAAAATACAAGAAAAATAAAATAAAATTGTAGGCCTTGGAAAAGATCAAGGTAGAAGATGAGGTTAAAAGAAGAGAACATTGGCAGACGATGAGGTCAAAAAGAAGAGAACATGAATAGAGAAAATTTGTGAAGAAAGGAAAATGGAAAGGAAAATAGAAGCATATGTTAAAGAAAAAGATGAATTGGTGTCATAAAAGGTAGAAGAGGATATGAAATCCAAAGTTGATGTAGAGGTTAAGAATTCAGTTAGGAGAGAAGATGAGGAAAATGATGAGAATAAGTAAAAAAATAAAGAACAAAAAATTAAATAACACTAAAAGTAGAAAAAACTATATAATAATACAATGAACTGAATAAGTAAAATAATAAAGAAAAAAAAATTGAATAACACTAAAAATAGAAGAAACTAGATAATAATAAAATGAACTTTAATGTAACAGAACAAGTAAGACAACACAAGGAAACTAGACTCAACACGGATAGGATATTTTTTCACCATTCAAACCTTTTCTAATAATTTTGATTCAAGGATGGTTACGGTAGGTGATGACCCTATTCCAACTCTTATATATGA
>ML780994.1:549599-566540 GCA_009831015.1 Picea engelmannii | reverse complement strand
ATTGTCCATTGTACAAGTTCATGAATGATGGTCTGAAGCATTTATGCTTTAAATGAGTTGAATGGTAAGCTCGAAGAAGAGGAAGAGAAAGAGCGCAGTCCAGAGGCATCAGAGTGGGTGTAGGAGCTGATGAAGACCAGATAAGACGAAGATCTATGTTGTGATTTGAGAATTGTAATATGTGGTTTATTTGTAATGTAATCATTAAGGGAGGGTGTTAGAATTAATGATTAATTTAGAGATTGGTTTGAAGTTGGTTTTTGTTTGTTGGAGTTGTTGAGATATTCTCTCAACCTCCATATCTATGTTGAGAATAAGTTGGATCTGACTCCAACTATTTATATGTATTGTAATTAAGATTCAATGAGCAATACAATCTATTATTTGTGTGTATTTTGTGTATCTCTATGTTCTCCATTTTCTTAATTCATACAATTTGTTAACACAAGATCTTCAAAGTTACAACTAATGACTTGTATTTAACCAACTTGCACGACCATTTTCTTTTATTTCTCAGCATTATTATATAATAAAAAGCCCATGTTAATGTTTTAAATTGTAGCTTTAATTTATATAATAATTTACTTTAAAATCAACGGGCTGAAATTAAAATTCTCATGCAATGTGAGAGTTTGTAATTACATATGGTAGAGATGTCGAAAGCACTTCCCATGCAACTATGTATATATATGTGATTATTCACATTTACAAGTATATCACATAAACTAATTATACATATTCCTACTAGCTTATCAATCAACTTCTTTTAATTTTAAGAACTCAACAAAAAAGAAGACAACTCACTTATATAAAACATCGCTAGTTTTTGACAATGAAAAACATTTTAAAATTGGTTGAAACAAAATACTTTTGAATAGTCGTTTTATGAGTTGTTTTATTCAAGGTTCTTACAACCAAACTTAGATAATTGTTAAGGATATATTATATCATTTGAATTGCAAATCAGTATCAAACTTCAATAAGTAAAAAACTATGTGTGGAATTTTTGTAGCGATTCCACCATCTGAGATCCTAAAATGAATAATAGCTTGTAAACTAATTACATCAGTAGTAACCACTGATCGTAACCAGGTTTTCAGGGTGTAATAGCTAGTGTTAGTAAATAAAATTGGACTGATTAAAACAAAATTTTGTAGCTATTTTATAACTTGAAGAAAAGAGTTTATGAACATTTAACTCTAAAACTTTGGTTATACACCTTGATTTTTGTATAAAAACAATGAAAAAATGAAAATCGATTACTGAGAGTCCCTAGCTCAAAGTGCAGGGACTAATAAAGTATAATACTACTGGTGATTCCATACAAATTACTATATTCACACCTAAATCTCCCTCGAAGAAGAGGATTTTAGTTTCAAATACTAGATATAGGCAACTTACAATTCCTTTTAAGGGGATCACACTTTCTCACACTATGACAAAACTTTCCACTTACCAGACTTTCTCACACTATGTCAAGAAGGTAACTTTACTATTCGAGTGTTAAAATTTATTAAATATTTAAGAGTTTACAAAATAATAATCATAATATAAATAATGAAAAAGTAATGAAATGTGCTTTACGATTTATTTCATGTAGAATTAAGTAAAAAATAAAAATTGAATGTAGTTGTTTTAATTTTTTAAGATAAATTTAAGTTGGAATAAAAATTGAATGTAGTTGTTTTAATTTTTTAAGATAAATTTAAGTTGGTTGTAATTTATGTCAATTTTGATATAGTTTAAGATTCATAATTTAAATATAAATATTTAAAAAGGTAATTTTGATTATTGTTTATATATATATAAATAAATAAAGGTTCATTGGTTTTAGTTGGGGAGGTTAACATGAATGATATGATCTTTTAGATTTAGGTTTAATTTTCACACTTAATATATTGAGGTATCATTGGGGTCTTGGACCATTGTCTTTTATATGTAAATGTAAAACACCTCAAAAGTGCAAGTAATTTAATCCCTGTGGTGATATATGATATATCTAGATTTATGGTTAATATAGAAGGAATGATAGAAGTGGAATTAATATTGAATTAAGTTGGTTATATATATATATATATATATATATAATCTTTGGAGGTCCAAAATATCTTTTATGTGTAAATATATATATTACGTGAAGTCTACTGAAGTGTAAAACACATAGACATATATGTTAGGTGTTATTAATATTTTTTTTATTGTTTTTAAGCATTGAAGGAATGACATGTCTCCCTCATATATATCTATATATCTAATAAGAATATGATTTTTTTTGTTATTAATATTTTTTTCCCAAATCTAAAAAGTTGCAATAAATACTTAATATGGACAATACTTAAATACTTAATGCGGACATTGAAATATTTTATTTATGAGGCACATTGATTTTTTCTTACTAAGAATTTTTAAATGTCACATGTCAACTCCATATTAAAACATTGAATGATTTACACATCTCCATCATAATGAGAAGTAGAAAGAAAAAACTTATTAATGGAATGACATTTTTTTTACTTTCAGTTACTCCCACTCTCGGTCACTCTATCTTTATAGAAAGTTGATATAGAATTATTTTATTTAAAGTGGATCTTGAAATTTGGTATTAATGACCAACATTGAAATATTTTTTTGTTGAATATGGAAGGAATTACACATATTCCTGATGATGATGATTACTTCCAATGAGACAAAAATTAATATATTGAACCTTAATAAAGATTTAGAATTACTTATATTTCTTTAGAATTTCATTTTTGTGTTTAGTTTTGATCACCTAAAAAGTTAAAATTGTGATGTAATTTGAGTATATGACAATATTTTAAGAGAAAGTGGTTTTCATTTTCAATTCTATTAATGTAAAAAAGATAAAATTCTTTTATCCTATAACTATAAATTTTTTAATAAAAATATTATAAAATATTTTAATTTAATATATATATATATATATATATATATATATATATATATATATATATATATATATATATATATATATTACCATTCTCCACTAACTAATTAATGATGTTTTCCTTCATTGATGATCCACTTTAAAGTTGAGTGTCATGTATCTATCTGACCAAACTGAAAGGGCCCATATAAAAGTATTGTTCACGTAAGTATTAGTTTATTCAAATATGTTACATACACTCTGATTGATTATCTACTGAAGCATTATTCCTTATTCTAGGTGGGTATAAGAAGATTACTAGACCAGACTTCTTCACACAGTGACAAGAAGGTAACTGAAGCTTTTACGGTTTTTCACTAGGTGGATTAGTAGTATTATCATAATGGTAGAAATTTAAATCCTATTTTTTTTAGATTATATATCAGTATAGAAGGATCAAATTTTTCAAGATGCAAACCTTTTTTTTTTTTTTTTATTCTATATAAATATCATTTCAACATTGTGAGTCTTTAATAATGTGGCAACATATAATAGTCATTTCTCATCATGACATTTTATAATTTAATTTGAATATATATATTTAATTTAAATTGTTATTATTATTATTATTTAAAAATAACAAGAGTCAACTCCAAATTGAATTTAGACATGAGATCACACATCGACTTAATACTTAATACTGGACTGTAAAATAAATCTCCGAACAATCAAATAAACTCTACAAACTTCTACATCATAGCCAAGTTAGCCAAGTTTTTGAATGGAATGATTCACTTTGTTTTTATGGCATTTAGACATGCTATTGCAGCCGTAGATATATGCTTATTATGAGAAATTTTACCACTTTTTAAAAATTAAGATATATGCTATTTATCAAATCTTCCATTAACTTTTCACAAGTTTACTCGTTTTAAAAAATTCCATCCATAAGCATATTTTTCAAAGATGTTATTTGATGCTAATGTTGATGTTAACACCACCCACATGTGATCGTTTTCGGACTTTATAGTGCACTATGGGGCAAAGCAAATGAGTTGGCAATCGAAGTCGTTGAGGAATCTGAGAACCATATTCAGTTAGCAGCACCACCAATTGATAAGGAAGACACGACCCTTCGAAAAAGTAATGTGGGGGCATATTCCTCTTCTGAGCAAAGTATCTCTCTACTGTTTAAGGGAGGCAGGCTTTCCCTAAAGGTAAAGCTGTTCTATTGTTTTTGGGTATTTCTCTTGTACGTTGTGTTCAGTGCGACCTTTGTGAGTAATGGGGGTCATTTTCCAGGTGGTACATATTTGCATAGTATTTTTATGTTTAGTCATATCTAGTTGTGTGAAAATTAAGTGGAGGATCCATCTCATGGTGATGATGATGATGATGATTAACGTCCACTAAGACTTAATTGGTTTATCAGACCTTAAGAGGGTAAGTGATTACTTGTGATTCTTTAGAATTTTGTTTTTATGCTCGAAAAGCATTAAGAGAAGCTTTCCAAGATCACCATACTTTTGTTGAGTTAAGAGGTTAGGAAGGTTGGTAGTGTGATCAATATTTTGAAAATGATATTTTTGTAATATCAACTTTTTATATTTAATTTTTAGATATGTTTGCAATGGTAGGGAATGGTGTGAAAATTATTCATTTTAAGATTGTTATAAATTGGTATTGGTGTGTAATATATGTATAAGTATAAGTATGATTAGAGATAGGTGTCATACAATTTTTATATTATTATTAGTAAGTATGATTATGTTAATTGGGTTTAGTTTGGATGGTTGGAAGGAATGGTTGTTGTCCTCTTTACTAGGTTCAATTTCCACAAGTGATATGTTGAGCTCAAAACTAGTCTATTACTATAATGGATATATTATTCTCTTCAAAATAAATCATTGAATGACCTTGAATGTTCATGTCCAAAAAAAATGATAAAAGAGTTACTTCAAGATGAATTAGGAGAATGGTATGTACATTATAGGACATAATCAATATTCCCTTCAAAAGAAATAATTGGATATCCTTGAATGTTCATGTCCAAAAAAAAATGATAAGTGAATTGATTAAAGATAAATTAGAAGAATTTTAGGTACATTATAGGACATAATCAACATTCTCTTCCAAAGAAATCATTGAATATCCTTGAATATTTATGTCCAAAAGAATTGATAAAAGAATTGCTTAAAGATGAATTAGGAGAATATTATGTACAATATAAGACATAATCAATATATTTAAAAAAAAAAATCGTTGGATATGAGAGAGTTGTCTAAGATGAATTAGGAGAATGTTATGTAAATTATAGGACACAATCAATATTCTCTTCAAAAGAAATTGAATGTCCTTGAATGTTCATGTCGAAAAAAATTGATAAGAGAGTTGCTTAAAGATGAATTACGAGTATAGTATGTACATTATAGGACATAATCAATATTTTGTTCAAAAGAAATAACTGGATGTCCTTGAATGTTCATGTAAAAAAAATTGATAAGAAAATTGCCTAAAGATAAATTAGGAGAATGTTATGTACATTATAGGACATAATCAATATTCTCATCAAAATAAATCATTGAATATCCTTGGATGTTTATGTCCAAAAAAAAATTGATAAAAGAACTTCTTAAAGATGAATTAGGAGAATATTATGTACAATATAAGACATAATCAATATTTTTTTCAAAAGAAATAGTTGGATATGAGAGAGTTGTCTAAGATGAATTGGGAGAATGTTATGTACATTATAGGACACAACCAATATTCTCTTCAAAAGAAAAAAATGAATGTCCTTGAATGTTCATGTCCAAAATAATTGATAAGAGAGTTGCTTAAAGATGAATTAAGAGAATGATATGTACATTATAGGACATAATCAATACTGTTCAGAAGAAATAATTGGATGTCCTTGAATGTTCATGTCCAAAAAAATGGATAAGAGAATTGCTTAAAGATAAACTAGGAGAATGTTATGTACATTATAGGACATAATCAATATTCTCTTCAAAAGAAATCATTGAATATCCTTGAATGTTTATGTCCAAAAAAATTAATAAAATAATTGTTTAAAGATTAATTAGGAGAATATTATGTACAATATATGACATAATCAATATTTTTTTCAAAATAAATAGTTGGATATGAGAGAGTTTCCTAAGATGAATTAGGAGAATGTTATGTACATTATGATACCTAATCAATATTATCTTCAAAGGAAAAAAATGAATGTGCTTGAATGTTCATGTCCAATTTTTTTTAATAAGAAAACTGTTTAAAGACAAATTAAAAGAATTGTATATACATTATATGACATAATCGATATTCTCTTCAAAAGAAATCATTAAATGTTTTTCAATATTTATATAAAAAAAATATTAAAAAATTGCTTAAAGATGAACTAGAAAAATGTTATATACAGTATAGGACATAATCAATATTCTTTTAAAAAAGATCACTAGAAATGAGAAAATTGATTAAAAATAAATTAGAAGAATGTTATATATATTATAGGAAATAATGAATAATATAAAATCTATAATTTATTTAAACAAAATATTAAGAGAAAATTAAATATATAATTACACATGTCATTATTTACTAAAATGCCTTACATAAAGATGATATTTTTATATACGTACTCAAATAATGTATTAATATAATTTGAAAACAATGTAATTTTTTTAAGATAAAAAAGTACTAAATAATGTATTAATATAATTTGAAAACAATGTAAGTTTTTTAAGATAAAAAAGTAATTGAGTTAAATATATGTTTACACATGTCACTGTTATATTTAAAAATGCTTTATATGAAGATATACCAATAAAACAAATTCTTAAAATCTGCATAAATTTAATTTGAGAAGATAACACAACTTTTATGAAGATCAACGTCATAATAAAAAAAAATCTTAAAATCTGCATAAATTTAATTTGAGAAGATAACACAACTTTTATGAAGTTCAACATCATATGCTACTTGTTATCCTTATTTTTTTTTTTGGAGATTTTATGAATCCATTAAAAATATATATATATATATATATATATATATATATATATATATATATATATATATTAAATAACTATAAAATTCCTATCTAATTTTAGTATATACAGAATGATGGCAGCAAAGTTGTGATTTTTTTTAGTCTATATCACTCTCATACCTATGATTATATGACTACTTAATATAAGTTATAAATGCAAGTTTGTGAAAGATTTTAAGATGTCAAGGTAAAGATAGACTTAAAAAAAAGTGGAGATTTCATATAACAATTTTATTGGTATAACTGCAAATTTCATATAACAACTCAATTTTATTGTTAACAACTCAATTTTATTGTTATAAGTAGAGATTTCATATAACAACTTTATGGTAATAGAACTTTTTCATTCAAAGTTATTGTACATGAGAGAAATATAAAGAGTTGTAAATTTAGCTGATTGATAAATTACACAGAGAGGAGTGATGACATTTGAATTTTTATAGAGAAAATAGAGTAGATAAATAATGAAGAGATCTTAGAGTATCTTGAATAAAATAATTTAAAGTATGAAGAGTGCATGGATGCACACAGTTATATATAAAATTAAAGTTAGAGATCAAGAGATGGTATATTGAAGAAAGTAGTGTCATTTTAGAGGAACACATAACAATCTAAGTGTGGTCATACCATACTCTAACGACCATTAAGAAAATGATTTTGTATGACAATAAAATTAGAAGAAAAGTATCACATTCTTTATTGAACCCTTACTTTTAAATATTGTTAGTTATTGATTTTAATATAAAATAATTAGAAATTTTAGCCAATAACAAACTTATATTTATTTATTTTTTAAATATTATGTTGCACTAAATTTGTAAATAGATTGTTAAGCCCTCAACAACCCCCAAGTTTTATTTAGAATTTGGGGCTTACTTTTTTGTCATTGGTCAAAAACAATATGCTTCTTTATTTAGGGTTACACATTGACTTTGATTCTTTATTGCCTTATTGATTCTTTATTGCCTTATTACATTAATCCTTTCCTTTAACCAGTCAAGTTAGATGGATTTTCATGTTTCACCTATATATTTATTACTTATTTTCCTAAGATTTATTAATTATATAGTTTTAGTTTCTTTTCTTCTATGTTCCAACTCTTTCATTCCTCAATTTCTAGATTAGCCCTCTTTTTCACTAGTTTCACTTAATGAAGCCCATGGTTTGGAAATTTAACTAATTACTAAATCAAACGCTTCTTTTTCCAAATGTGGTATGGATAGGTCTCTATTTTGGCATCCACTTCTATTACCAAATCCAACACTTTAGTCACTAACTTGATGTTGCAATGTACACATTTTAGAATCAGCCCCAATATCTTAATTGGTTCTTGCTTTCTTTTCGAACTATTCAAATCATTTTCTGTCTTTATAACTTATTTTTTTTATCTTTTGAATTTGACCAAGTCAAAACTTTTTATGATTGTGAAATCATCCTTCTTGTTCACTTTGTTGGTGTTTCCTTACCCCAATTTTGTATTTGGCCCCAATTTCTAGATTGAAACCTCTCCTCACTAGTCATAGAGTATGGACCATATAGACTTTCAAACTTGTTTTATGGGATTTTATTACTTATATTATTTTGAAACCTTCTTCAATTATTCCCTATGAAAATCACTTGTTCTTGATCAAGCCAAAATGTTAAAATTAGGCCCTCTAGTCACTAACTTTGTTGTAACTTCATCCTAATTCAATGATCGACTTCAATGTCCCAATTAGATCTTCCATTTACAACTATAGTGTCATAGGGTCGTGATTTCTCAATCAAATTACTTTCCCACAACTTTATGTTCACACATGTTAAATCACTTCCACACTTTTTATATGTGTGAATTTTTTTTTAACTTTCATTATGATCATAACTTTCATTTACAAATGCTTGTGACATGGGGTCTTGATTTATCACTCAAACCTGACCTTGAAATTAGCGTTCTTTATGTGAAATTGTGCTTTTATTTTCTTATCGTCCCTAACAACCAAGTCCATGCCTCTTCCACATGAAATCATTCCCTGATCCCCTCAATTTCAAAATCACGGTTTCCCTCACCTAATAGTAGTGAATAAGGGTCCCAATTTTCAAAGAGGACTTGATTCATAGAGTTTTCCTCATTCGATTTCGAGCTCTTTTCGCACGTGACTTGATTTTCAAAAATTTGAATTCAATGCTTAATGTATGCAATTCACTACTCATTAACACTCATATAAGACATGTCGTATCACGGCCTGATTTATTGTTGCTTCAACTTGAATTACCACCCTTTTGAACTTAAGAGTTAATGCATATTAACCTTGGTATTTTACTTTTAAAGATCAAAATTGAAACGGAATAATATTTGTTTCAATCCTATGTGCATTGAAGCAATGATTGGACTCCCCTCTTAATTTCGAAACGCTCATGCTCCATTAGCGACTTCTTGTTTTAATTGAGATAGGCGTTTCTTTTATTGTTTTATCCATATGCACATTCAAACTTTACTTAATTCTAATTCAGTTATCTATTTGTTTGAGCCCCCTGATTTGTTTGTTTTATCCTTACACATTAATCATTAAGAAATCAAAGTATAATTGCCAACTGAATAAAAAACTATGATACAATGGAATGCACCTCAGGTCAGGATCAACATTTCTATCCGTTAATTGGTTTCCATTTCAAATTAATTAAAATTAGTTATTTATGTGTTTTAATGAAAATTTTGAGCTAAACTTTGCATACCTTGCTTTTTATTTTGCACGGATTTCCATAGGGATTGAGCTAAACGTGCATGGATTTCCATAGGGATGTTAAAGGGTATGAAGGGAAAAAGGAAGGTGAATCGGACAGACTGATTACATACCAATCAAAGGGTCAAATACGGTTTGTAAAGGAGACAAAAATGACAAACAAACTCTCACAATTACACAATCCTCATGTAGAAAGGAAAGGGAGCTTGCCAAAGGAAGGTAGCCCATGGTTGAATCTTAGGTTGATAGAGATGCTAAATTTCTCACTTATGAAGACATCTCATATAGTAATAGTTTTCATGGATCCCACAAGTATAGTGAACTATTTTGTTTAATTAGAAAAGGGGAAGAAACAAGATTTAATCAGAAAAGGGGAAGAAGAAAAGCTCTTTATAGAAAAAAATTTAAAACAATCTTCCATACACCATGTAGCATCTAGATCTCCAATGATACGTTATGTAGAAGTAATTAGGTACCTAATTCAACATACAAATGTTAGCTCAAGGATAAATTTGAATGATCAAAGAAACTATTTTGGATCATTTACATCAACTAATTTTGAATTCTTTATAAAATATCGAAGGATGGAATTCATTTCACCAATAACTTCCTCAAAGTTTTTATAAGTGAACATATCTATTATAATATCCTAGCTAAGTGGTATGAGGAAGGGAGAACTTTCACATCCCTAAGTAGAAAACCTTTCCCCACTATAGACCTTAGGTCAGGATACACATAGAAAATCAAATAATCAATAGAATATTTAAGAACTTACCCGTAGTGTAATCATGCATCCATAATATACAATGCAGTAACGGTGGAATAGAAGAAAATAATGGTGCAAACAATGACAAATAGTTTTCATTGTTATATGATCATCAACAACTTACATTGTAGACCCATGTCTATTTATATATTTAAAATAGAACAAGGTAGTTACGAATATCATAACTACCTTGGTGGGTTGACCCAACCAAGAAGTTAGTAGAATCCACTAACTAATCGATTACGCTTCCTGGTTGACTTACTACTTATAATTGTCAACCATTTGGCCTAGTCAACCAATTGAATAAGCCCCTCCAACATCTCCCTCAAACTCAAAGACTTATTTGTCCTGAAGAAGTAGGGAATTGAAGATCATAGAAAATTACAAAAAAATGAAATGATGGATTATCCATTTGTATGCTACTGGTATGGGTTGATTGTGTTGGCATAGTTGGCTGATTATTCAATGCGATAGGTTTGAAGAACTTGAACCATGGCCATGGAGGTGATGCTAGGGGGATCTACTATGAAGGGATATCCTTTGCAATTTTTGAATCTTCTTAAGTTGGATTTCAAAATTCTACTAGTCTTCTAATGCCTACTCTCTTGTGATAGACATTTTTTTCCAATAAAATAGTCCATCTTTTCATGTGCATAGGCATCTTGTACTATGACTAAGTGAAGCTTATGCTTCTCCTACATCTACTAAACATGGTGGTGAATGTATTATATATGCTTCAAGGCTATTGTGGCCTCCATTTATGCATTTCTTCCTTCTTGGAGCCATTCCTATTCTTGTACTTCAAGTTTTCTTCGACTTTGTACTCTTCCTAATGTTGTGCCAATAAAATATCCCAAATTCATGCATATGTTGTATAATATTACCAACATTGATGTTATAGGATGAGTTCCTATGTTATTTTGATCCTACAAGATCCATTCGCGAAATGTGTTAGAAATTTGGTGAGGATTGTATTCATGCCTAAAGTGTAGGGACTAATTTATGCTAAGTATGATTTTATTTGATAATTCTTTTGTGTTCCTTTTTCAAAATTGCTCTCATTTGGTCGACTTTTAGCCTTTGGTTCTCGATGATCAATTGCTTTTAGTGGTTGATCAAGTCAATGAAAATACTTTGCATGTATTCTATGGAATTGATTAGTGGTTGATCAAGTCACTAAGAGGAGTTTGCATGTAGTCTATGGAATTGAATACTAGAACGACTAACGTAAGTCCCACTGTATCTTATTCTTTTATGTTGTAGGAATACCATGTCTTTTTCTATTTTGTTTGTCTATGGAAACAATTATAGTAGGATCCTCTCACCATGCTAATATTTATTGCACTATGGGAATTCATCCAGGTGGATATTGGTGGCCACCCACCTATTCCAACCAACTCATCTTGACAGTTTTAGTTCAACACGTTCTTCTGTAATTCTTTGTAATTGTGGGTTCTACACTTCTAGGGATGTTTGAATCCCTACATAGATTCCATGGGGATATTGGTGGCTACCCACCTAATCCAACTAGATTATTTTGGAAGTTTTCATGTCAGTAGATCTTTTTGTACTTCCAAGGCCATTTTGGGGCCGTAGACAATGTTTTTTTGGCTTTCCACAGTCAAACTATAGATAGAGTTACATTTTGATGGAATAATGTGTAGTTATTAAAAATACCTTTCCAATGGGCTATCACGAACCTAAAATGAAGTTCGTATGAAAAATTTACAACCCTGGGAAGTTGAGGTACCAACTTACCCATTGTGGCCCACATAACTTTTGGCACTTCATCTCCTAGGGTTAGGTTTTTGGATGTCTAGGGTTTTGGCATTCATGATTAATGTTAAAAATTCCTCTGGAGCCTCATTGTAATCATTTTTCTCAGACAGATGCACATAGCAGTTGTTACACATCAAAATGCCACACTTAAGTATCTCACCCTAAGTGTCGCAAGTGTCATAAAAGTGTCGTATGCACCTTGGTAAGTGTTGCAAGTGTCGTATGCACGTTACTAAGTGTCGCATGCACTTTTCTATCTTTTTATATGTGTTTTAACCCCTTGAAACCATCAAAGATAATTTTCCATGATACCTGAGTCATATTGGAGGAAGAAGCCCATCATTTCAAGGCCAGAAAGACACTTTTTACTTGAAAAATCGACTTTTTTTGGTATTTTTGAAGGCTAGCGCCCCATGGACATGCTTAGGGAGCGCTAACCCATATATCAACACCCCCCTTACATGATTTAGGGAGCGATGATCTAGGATCAATGCTCTGTGTATAAATAGAGGGGAGCACTGGTTTTGTTTAGAGGAAATTTTGGAGAATCCTGCCTCTTTCTAAAGGCCAACTCTTGGAGATGAGTTTGGTTTGGATCAAATACTATCCTATGGAACTATCCTAGGATCAGATCCTAACCTAAAGGATTTGTATCCTCAACCAATCCCCAAATATACTCATAGTGGTTGAGCCTCCCAAGCCTTTAAAAGGAGGACATTCCAAGGTGAAGGGAGGAATCTTTTTGATATCAAACTTATGATCTTGGGAGAATCATGCAAGGGTTGGATGATGAGGACCTAGAGAAGTTTTTGCAGCATCATCCATGATTGTAAGTATCTCTTTAAATTTATCATCAATATACTTGGCCTATTCCCTTCAATCATGTGTATTATTGCATGTGCTTGTCAATATTGGTAGATGAATTTGTTTAATCTAATCTTGTAGAGTAGGAGTTCTTTGTCTCTCTTTGTTGTCCATTGTATTATTGGGATCATCACCATGCAACATTGGGATCATCACCATGAAAATTCTACCTTAACTTAGTATCATCACCAGAGTGGCACATTAGCCTTGATTCCTTCAGTTAACTCCTCACTACTCTTTGTTTAGTCAGTCAATTGAAGACTAGTTGACTAGTTAACTCAACTAGGTGGTAGTTCACTCCCCTAACTGCCTGAGAGACTAGAATAGGTGGAAGTTCACTCTCGTAATTGTTGGTGTGTGTCCAAATCACTCTATACCACCACTATGGTGACTTGGTTAACCTCAAGTTGAACTCATTGAGTTATACAGAGTATATCATGTGTAAATTATTCATTATTCATAACGATTAATGAGAATTCTTCCATTCTTTCTCTCTTTCTTCTTGTTTCTCCAATTCTCTCTAAAAATGTGTGTATTATTATTTAGATAGATCTATTATATGGAGGTTAAACACATTTACATGGTATCAAAGCCAACGGAGTACTAAGCAAAAGATACACCAAAAAAAAAAAATTGCAGGTACAAAAGTTTGAAGATAGCGGAAATATGGAATTCCAAAAAGAGTTAATTCTTACACCTTACAACTATTTTGCATGGAAGGAGAAAATAGACATACATCTCCGATATAGAGGGTTGTATAGGTTAACCATGAATACAGATACAGAGCCAACATCATCCATAGAAAAATCCAAGTACTTAAATCGCATGGATGAGGCACTCAGAACAATTTGCAGTCTTATTTCTCCCAATCTCCTTTTTCACATATCTTCCTATAAGACTCCCAATGAAGCCTGGAAAATATTGGAAGGGATCTTTGGAAAATAGGATGAGATGAGGGGATAGGTGATGGAGGTGGAGATTCTCACATTGGATCCAAAATGCTTCGACAATATCCAAGATTTCTTTACAAAATTCAAGGATTTATTGTCGCAACCCAAAGCTTGCGGGGTTGATAAATCGGTGGAGGAGAAACAAATGGTTTTGACCATTATCTCCAAGCTTGGAAATAAATTATTTGTATTCGTATCCACATTCCATACTGTCAAATTCGCCTTTGGAGCCATCTAGAAGATGCCTTCTCTTGAGGACTTTATCGAATCCTTGACACAAGAGCAAACCAATCTCATTAACATGGGCACAATCAAAGGCCCAAGGGCGCATGCACTCACTGTGCATGATGGCATTCAAAAATATTAGAACTCTAAAGATAAAGATAAGCAGAAAGCTCATGCACATACAAAGAAGGAAGGGTACACAAAACCCTTCACCGATGCCTTTGGAGCCAAAGGAGAAAATGGAAGAAAAGAAGAGAAATGCACATATTGTCACAAAGGATTCCATTTGAAATCTGCATGCATGAAAAAAAAAAAAGATATGATGTCTTAGATACTTCAGAAAAACAACCTTGGAGATTGTATCCCCGAGGGTGCAAAGAAGAATAAGCCAGAAGATCCGAATTCTAAGAAAGGAAATTCTAGCCATGCCTTCATTGCCATCAACTTCTCTCTCGATGCTTGGATCATAGATTCAAGAGCATCACATCACATGGCTTCCTCAGAAGAAGTCTATTATTCATTGGATGCATGAAAATGTCCTGCTATTCTAATGGGGGACAAATCTTCTGTTGAATTCACTGGAAAAGGAAGGATTGAACTCACCAATGGAAGCTTCAAGAATGTGCTACATGTTCCCAAGATTTCTGTCAACCTTCTCTCTGTGTATTATATGACGAATTCCAACACTAGAAAGAAATTCATCTTCACACCAAATTCCGTGGACATCTACGACATGCAAACCAACTCCATGGTTGCTACCGGTGAGGTAAATCATCAGTCTAGATTGTACACATTTTCTGAATTCAATGAACCTGATTCTTCTTTACTGCTTACTCATGCAACAACTTAGCAAGAAAAAATTAGTTGATGTTCTACCAAAAATCCATTTCTCCAAGGGAGTATGTGAGGGATGTGTTCTCGGAAAACACCCTCAAGAGAAATTCGATAAGGGAAAGTCTCAGCGAGCTTCCGCACCTTTAGATCTAATCCACAGTGACCTCATGGGTCCTTTTCTGCATCCATCGATCAAAAAAGCAAGGTTTGTTCTCATTTTTGTTGATGATTTCTCACGTTTTACATGGATATACTTTCTTAGGAAAAAATCCGAGGCCTTTCAACACCTCAAAGATTTCAAAGCTTTGGTTGAGATACAGTTCGGAAAGAAGATCAAAGTCCTTTGAATTGATAATGGGGGAGAGTTTGTGAATCATGAGATCCACAACCTTTTCCATGAGGAAGGGATTCAATTGCAGCATACAGTTCCCTACATTCCATAGCAAAACAGAGTTGTTGAGCGGAAAAACCGATCTCTAAAGGAGATGGCATCTTGCATGTTGTAAGCAAAGTCACTACAACAAAGACTATGGGCCGAAGTAATTAACTTTGCAACATACATCCAAAACATATCTCCCCATAGATATGTCAAGGATAAGACCCCCTACGAGGCTTGGAGTGCCTCAAACTAGAAGTGACCCACTTTCGTATTTTTGGTTCATGTGTATGGGCTAAGATTCCCTTGGAAAAGAGGAAGGCATTTGATCCATAGAGCACTGAGTGCATTTTTGTTGGATACCCTCACGTTGTTAAGGGACATTGGCTTATTGATCTTTCCTCAAACTGACTCATCATTGAGTGTAGTGTGCAATTCGAGGAAAGTGTCTCGCATGTACCTCAACAGATGCATACAAACACCTTTACTCTTCCACCTGTCCGAGATGATGAGCATGCACATGATGACTCTTCTTTAGGTGAGAGTTCTGATTCAGAGGGTTGAGATGATTCATATTCAGATTCAGATTCAGTACAGTCACATGAAGAGTTAGAGCATCCATATGCACTTGCAGAGCCAGAGCAGAGGCCCAAGTGGGCACAGACTACTCTTCAGGATGCAGGGGATCTCGTAGGTGATCCAGACGATACTAGGAGGACTCGATATGCTTTTGAGGAGCCTCATATTGCACTCACTACCACTGAACCATTGCCTTCTAGGCATCTTTTCTTGGTTCAATCTTCAGATCCATAGTCTTATGGCGAGGATGCTGGAAATCCCTTTTGGGAATCCGCCATGTAGGAGGAGTACAACTCCCTCCTCTAGAACCAGACTTGGGATCTGGTTCCCCTTCCTTCTGGGAAGAAACTTGTCAAATGCATATGGGTCTACAGGACCAAGAGTGCAGTGGATGGATAGATCAACAGATACAAAACCAGGTGTAACATCCCGCTCTGGCGCACTGAGAAACTTATTATTTGAGGACACTTTCTCGCAAGTGATCTGGACCTTGTTGATGTTAGACCTTTTATACTTGATTATGATGTGATTTACAGATGACATGATGTGTTACTATTTGATGTAGACAGGTGCTATTGACTCAGTTTTATTGAGTGTGCAGGGTTTTTGGACCTTGATGATGCAGAGGCATCGGTGGAACCCCCTTGGACTCCGGACTGAGTCAGGGAGTGTGCTTTTGGGTTGATATATTTACTGTGATGTTTCATTGATTTGATGATTTGATGTTGACATTTCTGACCTGATTGTTGATGATGCAGGCTGATGATAGCTTGCCGACCAGACTCACATATGGAGTAAAGGGGCCACACACGATTTGCAGAGAGGTTGAGGGAGAGGGGTGGACAACAGCCCTGCCACTGCCTACTAGCACTCCCGCCGTGGCTCGAACTGTAGGTTAACGATTACC
>ML780994.1:491083-544754 GCA_009831015.1 Picea engelmannii | reverse complement strand
TGTATCACTCTAGGTTCAGGAGTAGGTGGTTTAAAATCCCTCGCATAGGGTTATGAGTAGGTGGTTAAGGGCCATCACCTAGATATTTGGATGTCACTTGGAGGGGATTTAACTTCTTGGAGAACTTATGTTTTTAATGGGTATTTGGGTGTAAGGAACCTCCATCCCTTGCTTGTTTAAAATCTTTAGATTGTGGACCCTGTGGTGTTAGCCAGTTGCATGAATTAAATTGTGTGGTTGTTGTAGGAGTCCTTCTGACTTGCGTCGTCCTTATGGGTCGAGGTGGTCCGTTGATTTGTTGTACTAGGTTGTCTTGCATTGCTTGATCTGCTTGTGTCGGGAGGGATGTAGACACCTTCAGTAGCCTTAGTATATATGTCTGTGTGTTTCCCTGCGTCAAGAATCCAGTGTCGTATCAAGAGTCTCGGGCCCTTTAAAGGCAGGGTTTCCACTCTTGCGACACACCTTAGGGGATTACTAGTTTCTGCCTGAGCAGTCGGCCAGGAGCTTATCTGACCTCCTCCTCTCTCTGGAGCAGAGGACTAATATTAAACGACCTGGTTTCCTGTGCAGAAATAGTAAACCTACTACCATGGATTCTACCTTCTGTGTTCGTGCGGTACCTAACCCAGTATGTCGTTGTTGTTGAAGATATTGTGGGGTGCCTTGGTCTTGGGTGTTCTTTGCTTGCAGTTACTTGTCGTGCGCCTTGCGTCTTCTTGTTGTGATCATTGTGGTTGCGTCTTGTCAGTCGTCGGGTGGCGACGTAGAGTCCAGTGTGTTTGTTTCCCCTCCTACATGCGAGCACACACTTTTAAAACAAAACATTTTTGCACCTGTTGTCCGAGTTGTTGTCGTAACAAGGAGGGTCGTTACACGCCCTGCTTTCCTGTGCAGAAATAGTAAACCTACTACCATGGATTCTACCTTCTGTGTTCGTATGGTACCTAACCCAGTATGTCGTTGTTGTTGAAGATATTGTGGGGTGCCTTGGTCTTGGGTGTTCTTTGCTTGCAGTTACTTTTTATGCACCTTGCGTATTCTTGTTGTGATTGTCATGGTTGTGTCTTGTCAGTCGTCGGGTGGCGACGTAGAGTCCATTGTGTCAGTTTCCCCTCCTACACGCGCGCACACACTTTTAAAACAAAAAAAAATTGCACCTGTTGTCCGAGTTGTTGTCATACCAAGGAGGGTCGTTACACGCCCTACTTTCCTGTGCAGAAATAGTAAACCTACTACCATGGATTCTAACTTCTGTGTTTGTACGGTACCTAACCCAGCATGTCGTTGTTGTTGAAGATATTTTGGGGTGCCTTGGTATTGGGTGTTCTTTGCTTGCAGTTACTTCTCGTGCGCCTTGCATCTTCTTGTTGTGATCATCGTGGTTGCGTCTTGTCAATCGTCGGGTGGTGACGTAGAGTATAGTCTGTCTGTTTCCCCTCCTACAGGAGCACACACACTTTTAAAACAAAAAAAAATTGCACCTGTTTTCCAAGTTGTTGTCGTAACAAGGAGGGTCGTTACATATGGTATCAGAGCTGGTTCGACCCGCGACTTGGGGTTCGCTACGGCTTTCGTTGACATGAGTGGGTTTTATTATACTATTGCTAATCGAGTTGATTGTGTGCGTGCAGGTAATCATGGTTAGAGGACGCCGCGGAGGCAGCCGACGGGGTGCTAGGGGAGGAGGCGTGATGCCTCCAGCAGCATCCACGCCTGAGGGTTCTAACCCCCAGGGAGGTGAGCAAGTTCTCGGATAGGAGCAGATAGCAGTTGATGATGTTATTGGGATGATGAGATCCTTTCAGCGCATGTCTGAGGCTCTGATCAGCCATTTGGACAGAGACGAGGCCAGGCCGCCAGCACCCCCTGAGGTTCTGCCGTGCGCACCGGCTGTTACAGGTAGCATTCACAGTGAACTCGAGAAGGTAAAATTTCTTGAGTTCTTTGGTGCCCCGGACGGCGCCGCCACTGAGGCATGGTTGGAGAATATGGTGATGTGCTTCGCACTTTGCGATTATACCTCCAACATGAAGGTCCGCATGGCGGTATTTCAACTGAAGGGGAGCGCTCTTCTATGGTGGAAGATGCTCCTTCCGCAGCTGAACATGGACGTGGAAGACGTGTCATGGGAACTGTTCGAGGAACAGTTCCGAGAGAGGTACCTTTCAGAGGAATTCATTGAGCGTCAGCTCAATGAGTTCAATGCATTACGACAGGGAGGTCGTACAGTGCCTGAGTATGAGGCATGTTTTATGGAGTTGCTCCGGTATGATCCGCACCTTAACACTGAGAAGCTCAAGGTCAACAGGTTCGTGTTTGGCCTTAACGACAGTCTGCGTGCAAAGGTTAGGATCTTGATGCCTCAAACCTTGCATGACGTTGTCCAAAAGGCCCTCATAGCAGAGGAGGAGCTTATCAGCAGGGGTCAGACCAGGACTTCAGCGAGACTCGCAGGGCAGAGTTCATCTGGTGCGCCGCGGCATCAGACACCAGCGAGACATATGCTGGGACATCGTGGCTCCTAGAGGGGATCCACGTTCACTACACCTCGACGACCGCCACCTCAGCAACGCACACCTTATCGAGGACCACAGCACCAACAACAGTGTCGCCCGCAGCAGCAGCAGTTTAGGCCTGTTCAGCAGAACAGACCAGGGTTTCAGGCCGGTGGGCAGTCATCTTCTACTTCGGGCACTAGGACTACTGGGCCGAAGAAGGGGTGCTGGACGTGTGGGGAGCCACACTACCAGTGTGACTGTCCGATGGAGAGAGCCAGAGTGTCTGGATCAACCGTACCCGCTACCGTGGGAGATATGGGCAAGGCCCATCGGATACATGCAGCGGTGAATAACCGCCAGGAAGAGCACTAGTCGACTGTGCTCGAGACGACAGGTATTGTCGCTGACTAGACCTTTAGTATTTTGATAGACCCAGGTGCTACTGAGAGTTTCATTTCTAGTGCAGCGCTAAAAAGGATTAAGGTAAAGGCAGTCGAACAGGATGAGTTTAGCTTCGTGGAGATGGCTTCGAGAGACAAACAGAAGGTTGGAGGAAAGGTTATGGGATGTGCCCTTAAACTGGGAGAGTTTGTCACGAGAGTCAACTTGTACGTCACAATCTTAGGATCTTATGACGTCGTGATCGGTAAGGATTGGTTGGAAACGCATGAGGCGGTTCTCAACTGTAAGACGAAATGGTTGAGCTTGGTTGATGACAAAGGACAGAGACGTGTGATTGTAGGAAGGAACCAGGGAGTTTCCCTGCGGTTTGTCTCTTCCTTACAGTTACGGAAGAGTATGCGCAAGGGGTGCAAACTTTATGCGATCCTCGCAATAAACAAAAAGGGAGTAGCGGAAGGTCTAGAACACCTTCCTGTGGTGAAGGAGTTTGCGGACGTATTTCCAGAGGAGTTGCCTGGGATGCCGCCAGAAAGGGAACTGGAGTTTACCATAGACCTAAAACTGGGAACCGAACCGATAGCAAGAATGCCTTATCGGATGTCGACCCCGGAGTTGCAAAAGTTGAAAATGCAACTGAAGGAGTTGTTGGACCTGGGACTGATACGTCCTAGTGTGTCACCATGGGGTGCACCGGTTATTTTCATACGGAAGAAGGACGGATCATGGAGGCTTTGCATTGACTACCGTCAACTGAACAAGGCGACAATCAAGAATCAATATCCCTTACCTAGAATTGATTGTCTGTTCGATCAAATGAAGGGTGTGATGGTGTTCTCCAAGATCGATTTGCGATCCGGGTACCACTAGTTACGGATCAAGGAGGATGACATCCCCAAGACCGCCTTTAAGACGAGATTTGGACATTACGAGTTTACTGTTTTGCCTTTTGGATTGACAAACGCCCCAGGGGTATTCATGAGTTTGATGAACGGGGTGTTCCGGGAGTACTTGGACAAGTTCGTCCAAGTATTCATTGACAATATTTTGATCTACTCTCGGACGATGGAGGAGCATGACGAGCACTTACGCTTGGTACTACAATGTTTAAGAGAACACAAATTGTATGGGAAGTTGTCCAAATGCTCTTTTTATCAATCGCGGATTCACTACTTAGGGCATGTCATCTCCGGCGAAAGTATCGTCGTGGATCCAACCAAGGTTGAGGCTATTATGGAATGGCCTGTGCCAATGAATGTCATAGAAGTGCATAGTTTTATGGGATTAGCAAGATACTATTGACGGTTTGTCGAGGGTTTCTCGAAGATAGAAAATCCGATCACGGAATTGCAGAAGAAAAACAAGAAGTTTGTTTGGACCGAGAAATGCGCAGAAGAATTTCGGAGGATTAAAGAGTTGTTGACAACCGCGCCGATACTAAAGGTCCCTGACATGGGTGCAGACTTCTTGGTATGCACTGACGCATCCAAGGAAGGTTTAGGCGGAGTCTTGATGCAGGACGGACGAGTGATTGCTTACATTTCGAGGAAGCTGAGAAGGCATGAGGAGAACTACGCAATGCACGATTTGGAGTTACTAGCCATCGTTTATGCCTTGAAGGTTTGGAGACACTACCATGTTGGACGAAAATTTGAATTAAAGACTGATCATTGTGGGATGCAACACATTTTCACGCAAAGTGACCTGAACGCGCGACAATGGCGTTGGTCAGAATTGCTTAGCGAGTACGACTTCGAGATTACTTACATAAAGGGAACAGTGAACCGAGTGGAAGATGCTTTGAGTCGGAGGCCACGCATCTTTTCGGTGTTGCCTCTTCAAACGAATCTACGTGAGAAGATTCTCACCTTACAGCATGACGATGACTGGTACAAAGAAGTCAAGGATTTTATCGAACAAAACACAATGATGGTACCACGATATGAGGGATATTCATTGGATAATTATGGGTTATTAAGGTTTAGAGGTCGGATTTACGTACCGCCTAACGACGAGTTGAGGATATTGATCCTGAGCGAGGCTCATAGAGCAGTTTACATGGCTCACCCAGGAGTCACGAAGATGAGGGCAGACCTTAAACCCTTATTCTTCTGGAAGGGAATGAAGGTCGACATAGTCAACTTTGTGGCTAGATGTCTAGAGTGTCAGCAGGTAAAGGCTGAACATAGACACCCGACAGGATTACTTCAACCACATGCCATTTCATAATCGAAATGGGAAGTTATTTCAATGGATTTTATTGTTGGATTGCCACTGATGGCAAGGAGACACGACTCGATTTTTTTAGTAGTAGACACTCTGATGAAGAGTGCCCACTTTATTCCTGTGTGTACGACGTATCAGGCACCTGACATAGTGAGAGTTTTCATCAGTGAGATTGTGAGGTTGCATGGTGTGCCTAAGAAAATTATATCCGATCGAGGATCGGTGTTTACTGGACGATTTTGGACGAGTTTCCAAGAGGCCTTGGGAACCCAACTTAATTTTAGTACCGCGTATCACCCAGAGACTGACGGTCAGACCGAATGAACGAACGAAACCTTGGAAGACATGTTGCGCATGTACGTGATGGACCAACAAAAGCGTTAGGAGGAATTCTTGCCTCTAGTAGAGTTCGCTTACAACAACAGTTATCAAAGCACCATAAGGATGGTGCCTTTTGAGTTTCTTTATGGGCGACCATGTCGGGCACCCTTGAGTTGGGATCGGCTTGAGGATAGGGTCCTGGTGGGACCAGAAGCGATCCAAGAAATGGAAGAGAAAATGCAAACCATAAGACAAAGGATTAAAGAAGCGTAGGATCGACAGAAGAGTTATGTCGATGCGCACCGAGTCGACCGTAGTTACGAGGTCGGCGATCGAGTCTTATTGTGGGTTAAACCGCATAAGAGTTCGATCAAGTTTGGAAAGGGAGCTAAACTCTCTCCTAGGTTCGTGGGACCTTTAGAGATTGTGGAGAGAAAGGGGCCCGTGGCCTATTGACTAGCCTTGCCTGGTTCTTTGAGGCGTATGCACGATGTTTTTCATGTATCTGTTTTGAGACATTATGTTAGTGATCCTACACACGTGATTGACATGAGTTCCTTGCAGGTATCGGACGAGGGAGAACTCACGGCTGAGTCGGTCCGCATCTTAGATCACCGCGTTCGATAGTTACGACGTCGAACGGTAGATCAGGTCAAGGTCCAGTGGGACAGTTATAGTCCACACTCGGTGACCTGGGAGGACGCATATGATATGCATCAACAGTTTCCATTTTTGTTTGATAAATAGACTTATGATACTGTGATACTTTTATTTCTTCATTTATACTGAGAAACTTCGGGACGAAGTTTAGACCAAGAGGGGGTGTATGTAACATCCTGCTCTGGCACACTGAGAAACTTATTATTTGAGGACACTTTCTCGCAAGTGATCTGGACCTTGTTGATGTTAGACCTTTTATACTTGATTATGATGTGATTGACAGATGACATGATGTGTTACTATTTGATGTAGACAGGTGTTATTGACTCAATTTTATTGAGTGTGCAGGGTTTTTGGACCTTGATGATGCAGAGGCATCAGTGGAACCCCCTTGGACTCCGGACTGAGTCAGGGAGTGTGCTTTTGGGTTGATATATTTACTGTGATGTTTCATTGATTTGATGATTTGATGTTGACATTTTTGACATGATTGTTGATGATGCAGGATGATGATAGCTTTCCGACCAGACTCACATATGGAGTAAAGGGGCCACACACGATTTGCAGAGAGGTTGAGGGAGAGGGGTGGACAACAGCCATGCCATCGCCTACTAGCACTCCCGCCGTGGCTCGAACTGTAGGTTAACGATTACCTAGTTCGAGAGGATCCACGATGCCGTGAGGGTAGATTGCGACATTCGCTCACGATGATTCTAAGGGGCACGCATTAAGGCGGGGGCCTTATTCCTTCGAACCCTTAGTCTCCCACAAGTTCACCTGGCGAAGTGTTGAGTCCAGTGGTTATATATTTCTACCAATCAGTTCAGTTGGCGAGTGGGACCCTTGGAGCACGTAGTGCATCCTGAAGGGCACGTCGCGCAAAAGAAACTCAGTTGGCGAGTGGCACCCTTGGAGCACTTGGTGTGTCTTGAAGGGAACATCGCAATAATGTGGACGACGGAGTCAGCCTAATTATCCCTAAGACATTAACACCCTAATAAACCCTTAAACAATTCCCCTAACCACGCGTCGCCAGTTCATAATTTGAGTCCCTTGTAAAAAAAAACATAATTCAAGACTATACATTAAATATTCATTACCCCTATGATTTGCAACCTCCACCTAATCCAAGGAGTTTCCTTCCTTAATTAAATACATGAAATGATTCCTCCTTTAATTGAATTCATAAAGTAATTCCTTCTTTAATTTCATACATAAGGCCATTCCTCATTCCCAGTAATAAGCTTGATAATTTATCTTCTAGTGAAGGTACCACTTCGCCCTAACATAATAATCAAAGCTTAACCATCTCCTAATAACAATTCCATGATACTCTAGCTCACAATAGCTCTTCCATTCAGATAACATTAGAAATCCATTTCCTGCTAAGCTAGCTCTAACAATACAGGTGCTAATAATAAAATTAAACAAAAAAAAACAAAAAAAAACCCACTTAAGCTAATGTGAGTCTTCATAAGGGTGTAGGGTAAAATAAAGAGATGAAGAAATTAATTCATTTAGGTGGTTGTAAATTTGAAAAGAAGAAATTAATTAGTTAACTCATGGGAGTTTAAAAGAAAAAAAAAAAATATATATATATATATATATATATATATGTATATGAATANAAAAAAATAATAAAAGAAAAATAAAATAAAAGGGGGGAAAACTTAAAAGAAATTGGATTTAGGGTTTTTGAGGGAAAAACCTAAAACAAAATGTGATTAGGTCAAAAAGAGGATAAAAGAAAGGGGATGGGGGAAAAGAGGGGGGGATTTTCATCTATTAGGTATTGTTATGCTGCCAAACTAGAGAACTGGACTGATTGCTTGTGGGAGTTGGGGATTTTTCTCAGCTGACTTGAGTGGTAGCTTAGCCTTGGAGGCGAGCTCAGAAGCTAGGTTACTGTCTAGATTGTGTGTGGCCCCTTTGCGGCTCGGGGGGCTGAGGGGGAAGCAGAGTACCCCTAGAGTTTGGCTTGGAGGTACCGGTGAGTCCTCTAGGTCGGCAAGCGAGAGCATCAAGGAGCGCGCGGACGCCGTCCGGATTGGGCGAACAGGCCAAGGTATGTTTTTATTTTGGATGAATGCTAGTCTGTGTTGTGTTTCAAAATTTAGATGGCTCTGTTTTTATTTGGATAAATGGTTAAGTTTTGTGATAAAGAATAGTTTAGAAGGGTTGCATTGAACCTCAGAAATCGACCCCTTTCTATGTTGTAAGAATGTTAGCAGGGTAGTTTATGGTTCTGCGTGTGGCACCATTTAGGGTTCTTCGTAATTTTGTTGGGATATGGTGGCTCGTTCTTTTTCTATTGGGTACAGTCGTAGGGTTTCTGGCAGTTTCTTATGACTGTCATTCATAAAAAGTTCTACAGTGGGTTCTTTTTACCTTGGGCGTATTATATCTACAATGTGCGTTTTTTTCCAGTAGGTATTCTTATTTTTACCTTGGGCGTTTTATATCTACAATGGGCGTGTTTTTTTTCCCAGTAGGTTTTTCCTCTTACTGTGGGCATTCTGTTTCTTTTCTTTCTATTGGGGGCATTTCGCTTCACAAATTACGGACATTCGTTTCATTGACTGTGTGAGCTCGTGATTATCACACTTGTGGTTATATTCTAAACCTTCGGCACCCATAACCCTATCACTATTCCAGCCTATCCTTCCCTCGTCCGGCCGATGAGTTACAGCAAGTCGCTTCCACTGAAAGCGCGTTCCATCAGTCCAGTGCGTTGTTGATGCAAGGGTGAACGGATACTTCTTTGCAATGAAAATAAAAGAACCTTTTACATAAGGGATAGACTTACAGTTTATTTATTTTAGGGTAATTTATTTTTACAGTTTAAATAAACTAAAAATGGGTAGACTTCTTGTTTCAATGGCGTACATATGCTCTAAAGAATCATTTCCGTTACACTTGAATTCGTAAGCTGAACTACCATACATTTTGTTTTTCAACCATATGAGCGATGTGCCATATAAAATAGTTTATGAATGGTCTGTTATCTAAAAACAAAATTTTTTTATCACAACCTTTGCTTGAAAGTCATTTAATCTTCGTTGTGGTAAGTAGTCATGGTTAGCTATTATTTGAAATCTAATTTGAAGTGAACCGTAGGATTTTTCTTTTTCCTGTATGCTGGTTTATAACTTAGCAAATTCTGGAGTCGTTGAGTTTAACCACAAACTGTACAATGAAAGGCTTAAATGAACTATTTTGCATCTACTTAACACCTTACATCCCTGTCTTTGCATGATGATTTCAAAGCTGTAATTGTTGGTTGACATCTTGACAAATATTTTCATCCGGACTCTAGATTGTAACCATGGTTTTTTTTTACACCAGCAATAATAGCAAATCCTACAGCCTGGTAATTGTGGCATATGCGTTCACATCCTTATTTTAAACATAGATTCGACATTGCACTTTAGAAACTCTTAATACGTAGATTGTTCGCCCCCTACGAAGATGTTACATTTGGGATTTGCAAATTTAAGTGATGTTGTTAAAAGTAGATCAACTACCTAATGTGGGCATTGTCCCTTGACTGTCTTCGCTTATGTATTTGTCCAATTAATGTTGTGTTATTTGCTGTAAAAAAAAGAAATAATAAAAAATTAAATAAACATAAATTTCTGTGTGTATCCTAATCTGCTTCGCCGCAATCAATTGGAAGTCGTTTAAATTAATCTGAAAACTGATACCTAATCCCATACCGCCTTTAATCTCACGCATTCCCCCAAATCTATCTCTGCGACTGGGTCGAGTTTTCTTGCGCTGGAATTTATTGCTGCCAGCTGTCGAATTTATACCTGACCTGGCAGACTGGTTCGGCCGCTGTCCCCTAGGGTGGATAGTAACTCGCAGGGCATTAATTACGGTTCTGGGGTAAGGCTGCTGCAAGCGTAAAGTGAATTTTGGGAAGGCGTGGGCATTGACTAACCGTTATCTGGTTTCAATGGGTAATTCCAATGTTGTTGTATTATATGGAGATGATGTTTTGTTTATTGTAATTTTAAAATGCTATTAAATTTTAAACATTGTCATTTTAAGTCGTTATAATTACACACTGCCCCTTTTGAACATTGCTATGGTTAACATGGTTCATTTAGATATTGCTCTTGATACATATTGTCAATTTTAATTACACTAGCATCAGACTATTTTTAAATATGAGGTTATATATGAATATGATGATAAATGGTATATATTGACAATGAGTGGGGCCTTTTTAAATTTTGTCATGGAAATAGATATATCGTTGTTTTAGATATTGTCCTTTTAAATTGATACCTCTAAATGTGACCTTTATAAATACGGTCATTTTTATATATGGACAGTTTTATCCATGTCATTAAACTGTTATTTGTATTCGGATGCTAATTATAATTATGAGGTTAGGTTTATATATTGACCATAGGGTAAGAGTATTGTCATTTAGTGGAATTGTTGCTACCATTTTACGATTGCGAATAATGTAATTTACTATCCTTCAGTTGCATTTGATTATAAGATTAATCGTATTGCTAATTTTGTTTTGAGGGTCTGTTGTGGTAACGTAGAGCATTGTATGGTTTAGTGTAGACACGGAAAGCGATAACTCTCGCCGGAGGATTTAATTCCTAAATTGTTGACTCATTCTAATTTCGATGTTGATTTTCGCATATAGAAGTTAGTTCTATAACTACACTTTTTATTTATTAAGTTTTGGTAATTTGACTCCTTACTATAAATTATGAATTGGATGATATAAACTCACTTCATCACTCTATGTTGGTTAAAATATATAAAACTATATTATCATTATAAATGGACGTCCGGTTATATTTTTATTGGCACCCCGCAAACAATAGCAACCATGGATCCTTGGATTTTGGTGGGATGTAAAGGAAAGTAAATAAATAAATAATGGTAGTAAACATATTCCTTCAGTATAAGAGAAAAAGTATCTTCTCCCTTGACCATGAATACAAAGGTTGAATTAAGGATTGTATCACTCTAGGTTCAAGAGTAGGTGGTTTAAAATCCCTCGCATAGGGTTATGAGTATGTGGTTAAGGGCCATCACCTAGATATTTGGATGTTACTTGGAGGGGATTTAACTTCTTGGAGAACTTATGTTTTTAATGGGTATTTGGGTGCAAGGAACCTCCATCCCTTTCTTGTTTAAAAACTTTAGATTGTGGACCCTGTGGTGTTAGCCAGTTGCATGAATTAAATTGTGTGGTTGTTGTAGGAGTCCTTCTGACTTGCGTCGTCCTTATGGGTCGAGGTGGTCCGTTGATTTGTTGTACTAGGTTGTCTTGCATTGCTTGATCTGCTTGTGTCGGGAGGGATGTAGACACCTTCAGTAGCCTTAGTATATATGTCTGTGTGTTTCCCTGCGTCAAGAATCCAATGCCGTATCAAGAGTGTCGGGCCCTTTAAAGGCAGGGTTTCCACTCTTGCGACACACCTTAGGGGATTACTAGTTTCTGCCTGAGCAGTCGGCGAGTAGCTTATCTGACCTACTCTCTCTCCGGAGCAGAGGACTAAGATTAAACGCCCTGCTTTCCTGTGCAGAAATAGTAAACCTACTACCATGGATTCTACCTTCTGTGTTCGTACGGTACCTAACCCAGTATGTCGTTGTTGTTGAAGATATTGTGGGGTGCCTTGGTCTTCGGTGTTCTTTGCTTGCAGTTACTTGTCGTGCGCCTTGCGTCTTCTTGTTGTGATCGTCATGGTTGCGTCTTGTTAGTCGTCAGGTGGCGACGTAGAGTCCAGTGTGTATGTTTCCCCTCCTACACGCGCGCACACACTTTTAAAACAAAACATTTTTGCACCTGTTGTCCGAGTTGTTGTCGTAACAAGGAGGGTCGTTGCAGCAGGCTTGTCACCAAAGGCTTTCAATAGGATCATGGTATTAACTATGATGACACCTTCTCTCCAGCAGTGAAGATGGATTCCATTCGATTGACCCTTTCCATTACGACATCCAAGGGATGGGAAGTCCATCAGATGGACATGAAGAATGCATTTCTTCATGGTGATCTCTCTAAGGTGATCTACATGGAGCAATCCCAGGGATTTATGCAAGACTCATATTTGTTCTATTGACTGAATAAGTCATTTTATGGCCTCAAGCAAGCTCTGAGGGCCTGGTATGCCAAGATGGACTCCTACCTGTTGTCACAAAACTTTGTACATTCTAAATTAGACCCGAATGTATACATGCTCAGGACGGTTGATTCACTTCTACTTTTAGTTCTATATGTTGATGATTTGTTGAGCACTGATTGCTCACCTTTAATGATTTCTCCAGTCAAGAGGATTCTTCATGAAAGGTTTTTGATGATGGACATGGGTCCACTACACTTCTTCCTTGGACTTGAGATCAGTCAGAATGCATCAAGCATCAAACTATCTCAAGCCAAGTATGCATGAGATCTCCTTGAGAGATTTCACATGATAGGCTACAAGTCTGCTCCGACTCCTTTCCTATCAGGAGTCAAACTTGAGGATGGCGTGGAGACTCCACTAGTTGACAACACATTGTACGGACAACTAGTGGGGAGCTTGTTGTATCTCACACACTCCAGACCATACCTCTCATATGCAGTTGGCGCAATTTCCAGGTGCATGCAGGAGCCTCATGAGCTACATTGGAAGCTGCAAAGCGCATCCTACGATACGTACAGGGCACCATAACCTTTGGGATTCATTATGAAGTAGACACTACTTTATATCTCATTGGGTTTAGTGATTTCGATTGGGCTGGTGATAGCATTGATCGCAAGTCCACAACTGGTTACTCACTCAATCTTGGTTCTAGGCCTATCTGTTGATCGAGCAAGAAGCAAGTTGCCATTTCTCTATCTTCAGCTGAGGAAGAGTACAGAGGGGTAGTTAACATAACCATTCAAGCTATGTGGCTACAACATTTTCTCACTGAGTTGGGAATTCAGTTTCATTGGTCGATCGTCATCTGGTGTGACAACCAGAGCACTTTGAAGTTCTGCAGGGATCCATTTCAGAGGCAGCAGATGAAGCACATCGAGATCCACATGAACTACATCCGAGGCTTAGTACACAAGGGGATCATCGACTTACAATTCCGTCTTTCAGTGGAATAGACGACAAACATTTTCACCAAGACCTTCACTAAGAAAAATTTCCATTCTCTACGAGGTCGTCTTGGAGTGAAGGACACAGTTGCCTAGCAATTGTAGTTCTTATTTTTACATACATTATACCTTGATGAGTTTTTTCCATGAGGTTTTCCCTCTTTCCTCACGTTATTTTCAGTGTATCTTTTGTACTTGGGTACCTAACATGGCCTCGTTGCCGGCACCCAATCTTGATTTTCACCATAGTGATGTTCAGGGGGGGTGTTGGAGTTACTTCACACACACTTAGGATTTCTTTTTCCTAAGGTTTTTATTTTTTTATTAGTCATAATTAGTCATTATCCAGTCTCCTATATTTTAGGAGAGAATATTCCACTTGGATAATATTCTCTTTTAGTTGACACTTCAGTTTGACTAGTTGAGTTGAGTTTAGATGTTGCATTGGGATCATCACCATGCAACATTGGGATAATCACCATGATAATTTGACCTTTCCTTGGTATCATCACCAGAGTGGCACATTAGCCTTGATTCCCTGAGTTAACTCCTCACTGCTCTTTGTTCGGTGAGTTAACTGAAGACTAGTTGACTAGTTAACTCAACTAGGTGGCAGTTCACTCTTGTAACTGCCTGAGAAACTAGAATAGGTGGTAGTTCACTCTTGTAACTACTAGTGTGTGTCCATATCACTCTAAACCACCACTATGGTGACTTGGTTCACCTCAATTCTAAATCATTGAGTTATACAAAGTATATCATGTGTAAATTATTCATTATTCACAATGGTTAATGAGATTTCTTCTATTCTTTCTCTCCTTCTTGTTTCTGCAATTCTCTTTGCAAATGTGTGTATTATTGTTTAGCTAGATCTATTCTGTGCAGGTTCAACACATTTACAAAGTTGTGATGAAAAGTTTGGAGATCAAGCTCATATTGGGAGAAGCGAGAATGAACTACGAGATACAATGCATCGCACTTTCTTCCATCTCTTTCTTTTTCTGATTAGTTAAATTGAATTCAAAGGGATGATAGTGTCCATTTGTGTTTTTCTATCTTGGTATTAGTGGTCTACGATCCAAGGGAAGATTCACCTATCCGCAGGAGAATTATTCTGTAATAGAAATTGATGACTCCACTTGGGAAGGACATTGAATTGTCATTCCTTGGATCATTTGAAACTTTTCCTTGTTTAATCTTGTTTGATTAATTTGTTTTTAGCCTTCCCTCTTCCCTCTGCTTAATCAAGGAGTAGACATAATTACCAAGTCAACCTCAGTTGATTTTTTTCCTTTTTAAGCTCATTTTCAAGCATCTACATGAATAGCACTCCCCCAGAGTGGTTATCAGAGTGTTAGTTATATGATCAAAGTTCCTCTTTGGTCTCTTAGGGAGTGCTATAATGCTCTATCTCTTTGTTTTAGGGAGCGCTACTCTCTGGTTTTGTGAATATCTAGGGGCTTTTTCCCTGTTTTTCTCAACCCTTTGTTGGAGGTCTTTTGCCCAGAGTTTGTACTTTTTATTGTGACTTTGTTTAGGTTGAGGCTATGGCTCTTTATCACTCTTTTCATTGTCTTTTTTTTATCTTGCAATCTTTTCCAAACTGTGAGATTGATTCTCCTTGTTTTTTCTTGGTTTGGTTTTAGTCTTGTGAAGTTTCTGGTTATCTGATTGATTGAAAAGGTTTGCAAAGGTTTGTTGGTATTAAGTTAATTTTCAAATATTTTCTCTTTGAATTATTTGAGACTTTATTCTTATCACAACCTATCTTGGATCGCTCTTTCTTGCTGCTTGTTTTGTCAAGAGATTTGAGTGATTTATATTTCTCCCTATCATTTTTTGGATTCTTTTCTAAACTTTCTTGTATTCCTTGAATGCTTGTCGATTGTCAAGTTCTTTGTTGAGTGAATTATCATACTTGTTTCTTTCAGTTCTCGGTATCCTATGAGTGCATGCTTTGCTTGAAATCCTTTTTTTCTTCGTGTATTTTGTACTTGCATTCGACTCTTTCATTTTGATTGAAAGTAATGGTGCGTTAAAGGATTTTCATTTTCTTTATTTATATATTAGAATCAAGAAAAGAAGATAGTTGCATTATTTATAGGTGGATTGCATGTGCAAATTGGGTGTTTTGTTGAAGAAAGTTGAACCTCTTCTCCATCCCGTATGTAGGATTTATTGAAGAATTTTTTTTTCATCTTATTATTTTGCATTCTTTTGGAGTCGAGTTTAAAACATTATAAGTTTCACTTTAAAACCCTTTAGTAAACAACAACCCTAAAATGAAGTGCTTATAAAATTGATCAGACATGTTTATTATCTAGTAGTGAACCTACATTAGCTTAAAGTGTATGGCTTTGGAATAGGTTGTGAGGATAACTTTCAAAATCCATCATACAAACATATAATCTTGTGCTAGGGAGAGGTAAATCCAATTGTTTGTATAAGCATAGTCAGGATTCCCCTCTCACACAAGGATTAAACATGAGGTTGTGTGCAGGAGAGAATCAAATATTTCCCCTCCAAAGCTTAACCGACATATCAGAAAGATCGTATATTGGGGGTTCTTCCAGAGAAACGACCGATTTATTGCATGTGTTTGTTGATCTTGGCATATGAATTTGTTTAATATAATCTCATAGAGTAGGAGTTCTTTGTCTCTGTTTGTTTTCCATTGTATTACATGTATCAAGTTGTGTTTAAGAGTTTGGATATCAAGCTCAGATTGGGAGTAGCAAGGACGAACTACAATATAAGGTGCATCACACTTTCTTCCATCTCTTTCTCTTTTTGATTAGTTAAACTGAATTCAAAGGGATGTTAGTGTCCATTTGTGTTTTTTTGTCTTAGTATTAGGGGTCTAGAATGTAAGGGAAGATTCACCTGTCCACAGGGGAATTATTCCATAACAACAACCACATATCTTTTCATAGATATCTACCACCATTTGAGCAATTTGTTTTCAGCTCCATAGTTTACAGTTTCAACCTATTTTATTTATTCAATAGAAGTTATTGTTCACTGGATATATGTTCTTTTTCATTGTATGTTTGTGTTATCGTATTCAATCTATTATTCTTTCTATTTCGCTCATAAATCTGGATCAGTGGTATCATAGTGGTTTTCTCTTCATTTATTTTTCTTTGTGCATGTCTCCAACAAGATTTGGGTACAAGAAGTTGGGACTCGAACCAATCGATCCTTTGCAATATCGATCGCATTGAGCCTGACAAAAACTCATGGGGGATGAGAACAAAGATGATTGAGAAGGAGATCATTTTAAACTATTTCTCGAGGAAGCACTTTCACGAAAAATGAACGAAATGATGGATAACTTTGCACAGATCCTTCAATGGCTCCACATGGGAGACACATCTTCATCAAGAAGCCATGCGACCCCCTTCAAGGTATAAGTAAATTTTGATATCCCATTACTTAAAGGACTGATATATGTGAATACTGTAGATAAATGGTTGAATCTTCTCGAAGGGTATTTTTCGGTCCACAATTTTTCCGACAAGGAAAAGATTACTTTTGCACTCCTCAAGGTCGTCCCCCATGTTAAGGACTGGTGGGATACGTATGATGAGAAAAGGGCCATAGAGGAATCTACAATATTTGTGGCTGCCCCTACATGGGATTCCTTCAGGGATGCCATTAAAGAATAATACTATCATGTTGGAAGCTACGAGGACTAGTACACAAGATGGACCATGTTGCATCCAAAAAGGGACCATACATTACCAAATTTCACCAACATTGGAAATTGGGTGTTTTGTTGAAGAAAGTTGAACCTCTTATCCATCTCGTATGTAGGATTCATTGAAGAAAATTATTTGCATCTCATTCTTTTTCATTCTTTTGGAGTTGAGGCTAAAACATCATAAGTTTCACTTTCATACCCTTGAGTAAAGAACAACCCTAAAATGAAGTTCTTACAAAATTGATCAGAGATTTTTATTATCTGGTAGCGAGCCAACATTAGCTTAAAGTGTAGGGATTTCAAATAGGCTGTGATGATAACTTTCCAAAGCCATCAAATAAACATATAATATTGTGCTAGGGAGTGATAAATCCAATTGTTCATATAAGCATAGTCGATATCCCCCTCTCACACAAGGGTTAAACATGAGGTCACGTGCAACAGAGCAACAAATATTTCCCCTCCAAAGCCTAACCCACATAGTAGAAAGATCATATATTGGGGGTTCTTCCTGAGAAATAACTAATTTATTTCATGTGCTTTTCGATCTTGGTAGATGAATTTATTTAATATAATATCATAGAGTCGGAGTTCTTTTTCTCTGTTTGTTGTCCATTGTATTACATGTATCAATTTGTGTTGAAGAGTTTGGAGATTAAGCTTGGATTGTGAGTAGCGAGGACGAACCACAAGATAATGTGCATCACACTTTCTTACATATTTTTGTATTTATGATTACTTAAAATGAATTCAAAGGGATGTTAGTGTCCATTTTTGTTTTTATGTCTTGGTATTAGGAGCCTAGAATCTAAGGGAAGATTCACCCATCCGCAGGGGAATTATTCCCTAACAAAAACACATCTCTTCTCAGAGATAGCTACCACCATTCAAGCACATTGTTTTTCAGCTCCGTTGTTTTACAGTTTCAACCTATTTTATTTATTCAATAGAAGTTATTGTTCACTAGATATCTGTTGTTTTTCTTTGTATATTTGTGTTATTGTATTCAATCTATTATTCATTTTGATCCTCTTATAAATCAATATCAATGGTATCAGAGTGTTTTTATCTTCATTTATTGTTCTTCGTGCATGTCCCCAACAATATTTGGGTACAAGAAGTTGGGACTCAAACCAGTTGATCCTTTGTAATATCAGCTACGTCAAGCCCAAAAAAAACTCATGGGGGATGAGAAGAAAGATGATGGAGCAGGAGATCCTTTAAAACTATTTCTCAAGGAAGCCTTTGAACGACAAAGGAACGAAATGATGGATAAATTTTCATAGATCCCTTGACGACTCCCCACAAGAGACACATATTCATCAAGCGACCATGCAACCCCCTTCAAGGTATAAGTAAATTTTTATATTTCATTACTTGAAGGATGGATATATGCAGATACTGTAGATAAATGGTTGAGTCCACTCGAAGGGTATTTTTCAGTCCACAATTTTTCCGACAGGGAAAATATTACTTTTTCACTCCTCAAGGTCATCCCCCATGTTAAGGACTGGTGGGATACTTACTATGAGCAAAGGGGCATAGAGGAATCTGCAATATTTGCAGTCGCCTTTGCATGGGATTCCTTCAGGGATGTCATTAAAGAAAAATACTACCCTGTTGGAAGCTATGAGGACTAGTACACAAGATGGACCATGCTGCGTCAGGAAAGGGACGAGATAGTACCAGATTTCACCAATATTTTCCATACCCTGTGCACTAAATTGGGTATCAAATACTCTGAAAGACATTCGGTCCTCAAATACTACGACTATCTACATATATACATTCAAATGTAAATGGATTTTTTCAAAATTGCATCATTAGGTGTGGCTTATAGATATGCTATCAAGATCGAGTAGAAATTTAAGAAGAAGAGGTGATAGTTTGGATCTGCAAAATCCTCATAGTCGAAGTAGGGAAAAGGTTACCCCAATCCACAACACAAGGGACAGAGAAAATATGGCCACTATCACGACAACCAGTCCAAGCCGTAACACAAGAAGGGTAATGAGAATTTGAAGAAGGATAGAAGAAAGTAGTGTGAATACCATAAAATCCCTTGGAACAACACCAAAGAATGTCGCTCCAAGCAATCAATGGTAGCTAAGCTAAAATATTTTGAGTTAGAGGTAGATTCAGACTCTGAATCAAAGCCAAAAGGAGGGAAGATGATTATCGATGTCAAACCCAATGCCATTGTCTCTACCACCAAAGTCTAACCAAGCGAACCAAAAGAAAGAGAGGAAGGGGAGAGCCTCTCTCACTCACATATGTGGATACAGGGGGATCTTCTTCATTTCATTGTCGACTAGAAAATCTTTATGATTTTGAAGATAAATTTAAAAAGACGGTCAATTGAAAAACCAACAGTTCCTCACTGTCTTATGAAAAAGTCAATTTAGGAACTAGTGAAAATCCTCAGTGTATCAATCTAGGCTTGGGATGTTCTAGGCAAGAAAAAGCCGCTTTTGTTAAATTATTTAAAGAATTCAAGGATGTCTTTGCATGGACTTACGATGATCTTAAAACGTTCGATCCTAATATTATATAGCATGTCATCCCAATGAAGCCCCAAACCTTACCCTTCCAACAGAAATTGAGGAAAATGCATCCTAAACTAGAACCGACCGTACAAAAAGAATTGAATAAACTCCTAAGTGCTAAAATAATTTTTCCTGTTAGACACACTCAATGGGTATCCAACCTCGTCCCAGTGCGGAAGAAAATGGGGAAATTCGACTTTGTGTCGATTTCCGCAACCTCAACAAAGAGTTTGACAAAGATAATTATCCTGTCCCTCCCATGGAACAGATTCTTCAACAAGTATCTGGTTCCGAGAGGCTATCCTTACTATATGGTTTCTCTGGATACAACCAAGTCTTGATGTCTCCGTCAGACCAATTAAAAACTACCTTCCGTACCCCGTGGGGCACTTATGCTTATCGAAAAATTCCCTTTGGATTGATTAATGCTGGTTCTACCTTTCAGAGAGAAATGGACATTACTTTTAGAGGATTAATAAATCATTCCTTAGTAGTGTACTTAGATGATGTGACCGTTTATTCTAAAAACGAAGACGATCATCTAACTCACTTATGAGTCATTCTGCTACGATGTCGTAAATATGACATCTCCTTGAACCCCAAGAAGTCCATCTTTGCGGTGGAACAGGGTAAATTACTAGGATTCATTGTGTCTCATGATGGAATGATCATTGATCCCGAGAGGACCCAAGTCATCGCTAAACTTCCCCCACCTACCTCCAAAAAATCCATGTAGTCTTTCCTAGGCCAGATTAATTTTGTGAGAAGATTTGTCCCCAGTTTCTCCGAAATGGTCAGGCCTCTCCAAAACTTGATTAAGAAAGAGACCCAATATCACTGGGGACCTACAAAAAACCAAGCTTTCAATGCTATAAAGAAGGCCATAATAGACGCTCCATCTCTCATGAGCCCTGATTTCTCTCAAGACTTTACACTCTATACTTTTGCCTCTGATTGTTCCTATGCCGCAGTCCTAACTCAGAAGAATTCCGAGAACAACGAAGTACCTATCGCCTTTATGAGCTCTTCTTTCAAAGGTGCTGAACTTAATTACGCAGCGGTTGATCGGCAAGCCTACGCTGTCTTCAAGGTAGTTAAGCATTTTCGGTCATATCTTTTGAAGTCAAGGACAAAGATCATTGTCCCCTACCCTGTCGTTAGGAACTTGTTAGTGAAAAAGGAGTTAGGAGAGAAAAGAGCCAACTAGGTCACCTCCTTGCAGGAGTATGACTTAGAAATCACCCCAGCATAGATCGTGAGAGGCCAAGGGTTGTGTAAGCTGGTAGTTTATTCAGAAACTAAACAGCAAGAAGATAGTGATACGTCAAACCTAGAAAAACGTGATCAGAGTTTGATTTGTTGTGCACAAAACCTCGTAAGCCCTTGGTATGACGATATTAGATTTTGTCTTGAACACGGATCAACAACCCTTCACCTTGACCCCGCCAAAAGAAGAGTGTTGAGACTAAAGTCCACCTCCTTTCATCTAGTTAATGGTATACTGTTTCGTCAGAATTTTGATGGCGTACTGATGCGTTGTCTTGAAAAAGACGAAGCAGAGAAAGTCTTGCTTGAGTTGCATGAAGGAGAAGCTGGTGGTCACTTCGGTGGTGACACCACTACTCATAAGGTTCTGAGAGCTGGTTATTACTGGCCGACGCTTTTTAGAGACGCCCATGCCTTGTGCCGTAAATGTATCATTTGTCAGAAAGCATCAGGGCGATTGCAAAAACCAGCCTTCCCCTTGCAACCCGTTACAGTTGATTCTCCTTTCTAGCAATGGGGCCTTGATATCATCGGTCCTATTAATCCTCTGTCCTCAGAACAACACAAGTATATTGTGACAGCCACTTATTATTTTACTCGATGGTCTGAAGCCGCCATGCTAAGAACTGTTAACACAAGTCAGGTAATCGATTTTTTGAACTCGAATATCATCACTCGTTTTGGTATCCCTGATTGTCTAGTCTTTGATAATGCTTCATACTTTTCTTCTCTTGAGATGAGTGAAATCTCCTTAGAGAAGGGAATAAAGCTGAAGTATTCTGCTAGTTATTACCCCCAGGGCAACAGCTTAGCAGAATCAACAAACAAGAACTTGATCAAGATTATCAAGAGAACCGTGGCTGAAAATCACAAGAATTGGCACAATGCACTACTGAATGCACTGTGGGGTGATAGGGTAACACCCAAAGCCGCTATACGTAACTCCCCCTTTTTTCTTGTTTATGGCAGAGAAGCCATTTTGCCACCTCACATTCTTCTTCCTTCGCTTCAATTGTCCAAAAAAGTCCAAGAAGAAGATTGCCCCCCTTTAGAAAGTCGTATTAACGCTTTGATGAAGTTAGAAGAAGTAAGAACCCAAGCTAAGTGTAAGTTAGACCAACATCAACAACTTATTAAAAGCTGGTTCGATTCCAATTATGCTTCTGATAGGAATTTTGAAGTAGGCGATCTCGTCTTAAAGTGGAACAAACCACACGAAGGAAAGGGTGAGCATACCAAGTTTCAAAATTTGTGGCTTGGGCCATTTTTGATTGCTGAAAAGTTTGGTCCTAGTTCCTTTCGATTGCAGAATCTTGAAGGGAAGCTCGACACCTATCCGGTGAATGGCCAAGCTCTGAAAAGATACTTTGCTTGATACCTACCCTTGTATATTATGTAAATATTTCTTTGGTTTGCATCTTTTTGTTTTCTTCCTGTTTTGATTTTGATTTGGATTGATTAATTTTTTGGTGTTGTTTGAAAGAAATGCATACCTGTGCACTGAGAAATTCAGATTAAGACCATGGAAAAATTTCTTCACTGAAATAACTTATGAAAGATTGGATAGACATCAATAATATATTTCTAAAAGTGATATTTATGTTGGAAAATTTTGTTGTTTGAAAGAAGTTTACTAATTTCAATCTCTGAGCAAAGTTTGTCATGATCATCTATTTCCTTTTTATGCTGTCCCTTTTCCATAAAGGAATGACTCAAAAGGATATCTCCCTGTCATAGTAAGTTTTTTTAGAAATAAAACATCTCTGGAGCTGAATAAAGGACAGTGTCAAAAAATCTGATGAGGTCTGAAAAAATATGATAAAATAATTAAGATTTTTCAGCGTCACCCCGCTCAGCTATCCATAAAAGAAAAAAATAAAAATAAGAGTTGTGGGAAGTGTTTGTAAACCCGCCGGGATACTGAACAGGTCTGCTGGCAGCGGGTAAATGCAAGAATGGCGCCAAGACAACTTCGTCGGGGTACTGAACAGGCCCGCTGGCAGCGAAGCAATGTCGGGTACACGAAAATCTGTAAAAAATTATAACAAACCTCTTTAAAAAGTCCTTTACTCTGATCTAGAACTTCTTGACATGATATAGATGTCAGAGTGGGTTAAATGGCAACCTTGTTGAGGCTATGGACGCCTGCTGGAAGCAGTGGCCATGCCAACAGTATTGAAGATTTTATCATTAATATCGTGACTCACTGATCTTAAGATTGTTATTCGTTTGCATCTTTTAAAACATCGCTGGAAAAGATGGTAAATGATGATGTTTGTACGATTTTCTGATGGTTGTTTTTGAGTTGAAATTTTCTTTATCGGCCTAATTTGAATTCATTTCTATTGACAGAGATAACTGCTTCTACCAGTGTGTCACCATTGTTGGCAGCCAATAATATTTTTTCTATTGTCCCATAAGCTGCCTACACCTACATCTTCTGAACTTCAAATTGTCGTCGCATTTTGCAAATTAACGATATTTTCATTTCATGCGACGTTTGCAAACTGGTTTCAATTTAGTTTTCACGACTGAAAGCGTGAAAAATCCTCCATCGTTATTTGAATTGTCATCGATATTCTGATTGGTACTTACCTTTGGTTTATTATTAAGTGGCTAGAATGATTTTTCGAACTGTGTCCATTTGCCTACTCTTACTTTGATTGCGCAACTCGATTTTTATTTCATTGATAAGGCATTGAGCATGTAAATTATGGGATTATATAAAGGACATGGTTGATTTTGGTTTTTATATGATGTAATGCTTACTATTATAAGCTCTTGGCTTATTGATTTTATGAAATATCCTGTCACAATGTTTTAAAAACTTTGATTACACATTTCATATTGAATGACAATAGTTTGAAGTTATGCAATGATGCATTGGTTAAACATTTGGGTTTTGATTTAATGGTTTGAATTATTACAATGGATCATATTAAACTTTGGGTTTGATTTCATATTGAACATTCATGATTTCAAATAATAGATTGGCGCATTGGCTTACTACCCTCCATTTAAATCTTGGGTTGGCTGAATATTTTGGTTTATGTTATGATTGATTGAACAACGCTGTACCTTGACATTACTGCTATGCATGGCGGTGGATAATCCCGCCACCCTCGCAGCGTACCATTAATTTGCCTTCCCTTTCATCATTCTCAGCTGTTAGCCCAAACTATTTTGCTCCTGTGTGTTTAATCCGAACCCTACCATGCACCCACACCATGGCTCCAGTCGTATGGGCTGAACCCAATGGTAGCCAGGCATTGTTGATGTTTGATGGTGCATACAGTGACCTTGAGGAATTCGGATGGCTCCCATTCATTCAAAAGTTTGATGGTTATAACCCTAGCGTGGCTCGGAAATTTGCATTAACCTTTGATGGCTGTCGAGCCAAGGGTGGGGATGTGCAATTGGAAATTGACGAGCAATTTCTCAGTTTAGCTACCGGTCTGCCTGCTGTCGGATAGAGATGGTCAAAAAATTGCAAAGTGGAAGATGTCCCATGGACATTTCTCTTCCAGTCATGAAGGGTGAGTTCCTATGACAAAGATTTACCCACAAATATGCTCAAGCAACATTGACACGACCTGTTGATGATAACCAAGCAGTTCATCACGTGCGAGGGTCGGTATGGTTTCATTTTCCTGTACCACCTTCGGCTACTTATGGTTTTCATGGTTTATGAGATTAATATGCCTTACTACTTGCACAGGAGTCTGTTTAAAATGTCTAAAAGATACAAACGGAACCAGGCCGATAACAACCTATTTCATTTTGGCTTAATTAAAATTCTTGTGGTTTGTCATTTAGGGTTACGCTGAGACTGTTGGAATGATTTTCTTATTCGCAATAATTTTGAAGATTCAAACCCACCACAGGTTGACAAACCTGTGGTGAGCGAGAGTAAGTCAGTACCCCCTGTGCCTTACAGTGCTTTGTTACCTAAACCCCTACCCGACTCACCTATTGACCTACCCAATTCTGTGACCACAGATGTTGAAATTGTTAAACCCGTGGCTAAAAGGCCTAAAGCCAAACCTACTGCGAATTCTAAAGGAAAAAAGAACGCCCGATTAATCTCTCGCATGGCAAAAAACAAACCAAAAATTCCTGTCAACCCTGACCCTATTCTGGTGAGTGAAGATTCTGACTCAGAGATTGAACGATACCTGGCAAGTGAGTATCCCTATTCAGAAGGTCTGTGTGATAAACCTGCATACGATTTTGTGAAGAACCTATCACCTTGTTTGCAAAATGATCCTAATTATCCAGACATCAAAATGCCTTGTGAAACCCCTGTTGACTCGTCAAAACCCCCTCCTGCTCTATCTCAACCAGCTTCTCCACCATGTGATCAGTGTGGCTCTTCGTTAGAAAGGTATTACCTTGATGTGCCAATGCTACAGTCCAGGATTCATGCTCTGGAGGATAAAGTTGCAAGGCTCTCTAGTCAAAAGGATAAGATGCCATCCATTGATAAGAAGCAGCGAACAACAGGTTCGATTTTGTTTTAAAACATGGAGTCGGCTACAGGGGTCATCAATTCAAAATTGGCATAGCTCGATCAACCTCACTGGTATGATTATCACCTATTTATATGACAAACTCATAAACTCTCTCTACAACGTGGATTTGCTTTGACACATAAGCATGCACTAGATGCATAATTTTGTTTTGATTAATCGAATTTCATTTCCCGCATTTGTTTTGATTGGATTTATCTTTGATTCGATTAATCATGTTATGGATTTGATTGTTTTAATTTGGTTTGAATTGAACACTCTGTTGCTTATTGAAGTTGTTAACATATTTTCTAAACACAGGTTGTTTCTGGTATTCCAATTTTGAACACAGTCAATGGTTCGATTTGAATTGGTTGTATTCTATACGATATGGTTGGCATAACTGTTATAATGTTATATTCCGTGTCTGATTTGACCAATTCGAATATCATTCTGTTAATGCATAACCAAATTGCAACTGTTCGATTCGCATCGTTTGACCATGTTATCAGTCCGATTCATATTACAACAAATATCTTGTTTAAAATTGTGATTATGCCCAGGATTACGATTTGTTGCAATATTTGACTCAGTCCCGATTTGTTGCGAATGTTACTCAGTTTATGATTATCATTGTTGTTGATGATTACGATCACTATGTGATCCTGTCTGTTGACTGTGTAAATGCTCAACGATCGTGATCTATGGCGAAGTTTGATGTTGTTATAAATGTTTTATTTGGCTATAATCGTAACAGCCTTTCCATATTGGCATTTGATTAAAATAATATGAATCTTATATAGCAGTAACAAATCGATTATGATTGTGTTCGATTATTATTGTATTGATTATGATTGCAATCGTATCTTATGCGATATGATTCACTGCTTGAGTTCGTTTGGATATGAAACAGTTTGGTTACTATTTGACCCGATTTTATAGCAACTAAAACAGAGCATTCTTATCCTGTTTTGATTGCATCCTTTTCGATTTTGTTTAATTTGAATGATGAATTTGCATGAACCATTAGTGATTCGTTTTTTAATGTTTTTTAAAAGAAAATTAAATTGGATTGTTTTAAAAGATTTTGTTTGATTTCTATCTGGTCCTGTATGCTATTTTAGACTAGCTACATAATCAGATGATTCTGTAGCTAAGTTTGTAGGATCAAATTTTTGTTATTTTTTTACTGAAATATCTCTCTAACTTGATAATTGTGTTCTATTGCAGGTAAATTCGAAATTGCAGTTGAGCTTATGAGCAGTTAGGGGATATTTCAAAGATTTCTCTTGCATTTTGATTTCCTAGTTTAGTTGATTTTGGGATATCTCCTAGATTATGTAAAACAATTTGATATTATCCACAAGGAGGTTTTACCTTGTGAAGAGACTTATATATACTTATGATTTTTGTAATAATGGACATCCTCATTTGTGGGAGAACAAGGATATGGAGTTCTAATACAGACTGAAGCAGAATTTGGTGTTTTGTCACAGCTTTAGCTTCTCATTATATCAACATTTTGTTTCATGTTGTGTATATCAATTTGTATATGGTTTATGACTACTTTAGCTATCTAAATCAAATGCAAATGATATAATTTTAATCATTGTAATTCATATCTGGTTTCTTACAAGTGTATAAAAGACATAATAATTGTCGAATTCAGTTTGCGAATGACAGGTTTATCTTCTTCATGAATTGAATTGTCAAATATAAGCTTTTGCATAACAGGTTTCCCTTATTGCAGAGATTTGTAATTATATAGTTGCTATGATCTTTTATGTCTTGTTTGTCCTGTTACCAACTCAAAGAGTAGCACAGCCGATCGTTCACAAGAAGCCTTTGGATTAATCGGTGCGAGTTTCCTTCCTTCGACCAGCTTCAGAGTTATCATACACAGGGCAGACTTGGAGCGTTTCCAGGTCAGTTAATATTTTCTTTGTTGTTTTCATTAAGTAGTTTAGTTTATATATAATTTTAATTAGATTTATATTAGATTGTTTAATTTCAGTAAATATATTAGATCGTTTAATTTTAGTAAGTTTTATTTCTCTTTCATAAAATATAAAAAATCAAAAAACATATCTTGCTGTCTTAGGGCAGAAAACACATGAGTTTTGCAGGTTTTAATTAAATCTATAGGCTGTTTATAGTGTACATTTGTGAATAAGTAATATTGCAGCTGGTAATTAGATAGTTGATTTTAATTATTATAATAGAAATTAGTAGATTGTATATAATAGTTAAAATAATTTATATTTAGTTTTAGTTTCATTTAGTAGTTTGTTTAAATTAGATTAGTGTATTAGTTTAGTTTTAGTTAGTTTAGTTTCTTTTATTAGTTTTAGTTAGTTTGTTTGTTTTATTAGTTTTAGTTAGATTAGTTAGTTCAGATTAGTTTTCTCTTTGGTTATTTTAAAGACCTTAGGGAAGCCAATGGAGCCGTTAAACTTGTCAAGGTGGTTCATTCCAAATGGTTTGGGTTATTTAGAAAACCCCGGACCGGTTCCACTCTCTCAATTGACGGACGGACTGTTTCGCCTGTCAACAAATGGCGCTAGAAGGAGGGCCTGAACTTAATTAATGGCACGAGACGGTCGCAAGACTCCTCCCCCACCTAATCGCACACCTATAGTGACTAGAAACCGTTCACAAGATAATATCCCCCCTCAAACAGTAACTACTTCAACCGAAGAGCCGCAGATCACAGTTGAGCCAGCAACCCCTAATCCTACAGGTGGTGATTTCCAAGAGATCGTTCGCCAATCTCTTATCAAAACACATAGTGCCTTAGCTAGTCTTAGGAAACCAAACCTCCCATGGGGTCGACCTTTAGAATTATCTGATATCAGAGAACAGTTAGGTGACATTCACCTCACTGTGAATCCTACAGATCCAAATACAAATCCTGCTGCAAGAGGATCTGGGATACCTCCTTCACCACCTCCCTCATCTCCTTCTTCTTCTGGAGGAGATTCCTCTTCTGACGAAGGCAATCCACCTTCTCAGCCTTCCACACCCAATTCCCCAATGGCAAATCAGAACAACCCTGTTAGACCCTGGTTGGACCAGGATGTTGTAGCTGTACCTGGAGCCCAGCACCCTTTACCTAAGCATCCAGAGAAATGGATTCCTAAGTTTGATCCTGATTCAAAACAGATAGCCGAAGATCATATCAAAAAATTTATGTTAGCCATCAGGCTCCGTAATGTTGAACATGAAGATGTTGTCTGTAGGTTGTTCCCTTACACCTTTGAGGGTAATGCGTCCACTTGGTACTTTGCCCAATAGCCCCATACCATAGTGTCTTGGGAAAAGTTTGAGTCATGCTTTTTGGAAAAATTCGGAGATGGCAATCCTCCAGAAGTCTTAGTCATGGATCTTTCAAGCTTAAAAATGAACTCGAAAGAAAAAGTTAAAGATTTTAACCAAATATTCCTAACGCTTAAAAATCGAATCCCTGCAGATTCTATGCCTGCTGAGAGTCTTATAATAGCTTACTACACTAAAGCTCTACATCAAAGTATAGCTATTTGGGTTAAAAGATCTAAAAAGGCCACGTTGTTAGAAGCCTTCGAAGAGGCTACTCAGATTGAAAAGGACATACTTAGTCTTAAGGACTCGTCTAACAATGAAACTAAGACCGTTTCTTCTTCCAAAAAGAAGATTGAAATTCTCCCCAGACCTACACAAAACAAAACACAACCTGAAAACTCTGATTTGGAAAATTTAACCAAAGTTGTACAAAAATTGTCTAATCAAGTGATAGATTTAAAAAGGTCGACTGAAGAAGCTTCTTCGAGTAAAGGACCCTACAAACCTCCTTTCCGAAAGCCTTTTCCCTCCAACTGGCCTAATCCAAACTCTGAAGGCTTGAACCTAGAAAGTTTGCAATGCGCTCTCTAGACAATTCTAGGAGCCCAAGATGACTTGATGCCTCCTGAAATCCCTCAGGAGGAAGTCGAGGAGGAAACAACTCAAGAAGAAGAGTCTTCTCCAAACATCTTTGGACACTTCTCGGATAGTATCTTTCAAGCTAAATTCGAGACTGTTCACCCTTACAACACTAGGAGTAAGACAACAAACAAACCTCCTGTCGAGAACACTACAACTTCACCTCCAAAGCCATCTAAATCAGTAGAAACTAAACAAAGTAATGCTAGCCCTAAATTAGATTATGATGTTGTTGAAGATCTTAAAAAATTACGAGCTAACATTTCTATTTATGAGTTGTTGAAGTTTCCATTTTTGTTATAGAAGATGTTGCAAAATATTTCAGAAAATGGCAAGAATGGTAACTCAAATGGTAATAAGGTTGTGCAAAGTAAAGCTCCGCTGAAGACTTCCACAAAAAATAATATTGATCCTCAAGATAAAGGAAGCCTTCCTATACCTCCTGTAAATAATGTAAATAATGTAAATAACGCAAGTAATGTAGATAAAGTAGCATTAGAAACCGCGAGTAAGAAATCACAAGCTACAACTCTAAGTACTCGCAAGAATGTACCTCCTTTTCTTTTAACTTTCGAAATCTTCAACAGAAATGTGCATAATTGTATGGTTGACTCAGGAGCATCATCAAATGTGATGCCTTGGTCAGTCTGCCAAAAGATTAACGCCGAAGTAGAACCATCTTCTTTGAAAATCATACAACTTGATCGAACAGATGTTAAAGTTATACGCGAATTGAAAAACGTATTGATTAGATTATCGTCTAACCCAAAGGTTCATCAGGTTATTGATATAATTGTGGTAGATATTCTAGAAGTGTATGGTCTGTTTTTGAGCAGGGGCTGGTCGGAGTAGCTACATTGTTACTTTGCGACAGACTGGTCTCACTTATGGCTTCCAGAAAATGGTAAGCCCAACAAGATCAGGGTGAATCGTGAGCGTTACCTCAAGTTCACGGTAACAGACTTGAATGACCCCAATGAACCATATACACCTCCGGCTGATTCACTTGAAGTCCAAGGAATGGACACCTTCTTCGGAAATTTCATGGCTAAAGTTTCACCTATCAACAACCCACAACAACAGTCCGAGATCATAACATGTACGCAACCAACAACTTCTATGCAACAGTCCCATGAGCTGGATGAAAATCAAATTTGGTCTCTATATTTTGATAGTTCCAAGTCTAAAGAAGGAGCTGGTGCAGGCTACATCATTATCGATCCGGAAGGTAACAAAACATTATTGGCTTGTAGACTAGAATTTGAATGTACTAACAATATCGCAGAATATGAGGCTTTATTGCAAGGTCTCAGAAAAGCCTTGGATATGCACATTCAAAATCTGATTGTATTCAGCGACTCTGAGATAGTGGTTAGGCAGGTAAGAGATTCTATACATTGTCTTTCCCCGCATCTCAAATGTTACCAGTCTGAGGTATGGAGTTTAATGAACACATTTTCTACTTTTAATATAAATTCCATCCCTAGATTAAATAATGCTGAAGCAGATCTACTAGCTAATGTTGCCTCCAAACTTCTTCCTGCAGAAGGCTTATCCCCGAATGCGTTCTTTGTGGAGCTATTGTTTCGACCATCTGTTCTTGACAATATCACAAACTGGAGAGTATTTGACGATGATCAACAGATCATTAACTTTCTGCACATGGAAGAAACATTCCAGGGCGCTGTGATAGATGAACAAATGCACGACGACAATTTGCACGACTTTACGGTAATACCTAATCCGAAATCTCCTGAAGCTCTATCAGGCATGGTAAATTTCATACCCAAATCTGTTGTTAGACTAGAAAAGTTTTATGATTTTGAAGATAAATTTAAAAAGACAGTCAATTGCAAAACCAACAGTTCCTCATTGTCTTATGAAAAAGTCAATTTAGGAACTAGTGAAAATCCTCAGTGTATCAATCTAGGCTTGGGATGTTCTAGGCAAGAAAAATCCGCTTTTGTTAAATTATTTAAAGAATTCAAGAATGTATTTCCATGGACTTACGATGATCTTAAAACTTTCGATCCTAATATTATATAGCATGTCATCCCAATGAAGCCCCAAACCTTACCCTTCCAACAGAAACTGAGGAAAATGCATCCTAAACTAGAACCGACCGTACAAAAAGAATTGAATAAAATCCTAAGTGCTAAAATAATTTTTCCTGTTAGACACACTCAATGGGTATCCAACCTCGTCCCAGTGCAGAAGAAAAATGGGGAAATTCGACTTTGTGTCGATTTCCGCAACCTCAACAAAGCGTCTGACAAAGATAATTATCCTGTCTCTCCCATGGAACAGATTCTTCAACAAGTATATAGCTCCAAGGGGCTATCCTTACTATATGGTTTCTCTGGATACAACCAAGTCTTGATGTCTCCGTCATACCAATTAAAAACTACCTTTCGTACCCCGTGGGGCACTTATGCTTATCGCAAAATGCCCTTTGGATTGATTAATGCTGGTGCCACCTTTCAGAGAGAAATGGACATTTCTTTTAGAGGCTTAATCAATCATTCCGTAGTAGTCTACTTAGATGATGTGACCATTTATTCTAAAAACAAAGACGATCATCTAACTCACTTACGAGTCGTTCTGCTACGATGTCATAAATACGACATCTCCTTGAACCCCAATAAGTCCATCTTTGTGGTGGAACAGGGTAAATTACTAGGATTCATTGTGTCTCGTGATGGAATGATCATTGATCCCGAGAGGACCCAAGTCATTGCTAAACTTCCCCCACTTACCTCCAAAAAATCCATGTAGTCTTTCTTAGGCCAGATTAATTTCATGAGAAGATTTGTCCCCAGTTTCTCCGAAATGGTCAGGCCTCTCCAGAACTTGATTAAGAAACACACCCAATATCACTGGGGACCTACATAAAACCAAGCTTTCAATGCTATAAAGAAGGCCATGATAGATGCTCCGTCTCTCATGAGCCCTCATTTCTCTCAAGACTTTACACTCTATACTTTTGCCTCTGATCGTTCCTATGCCACAGTCCTAACTCAAAAGAATTCCAAGAACAACGGAGTATCTATCGCCTTTATGAGCTCTTCTTTCAAAGGTGCTGAACTTAATTACCCAGCGGTTGATCGGCAAGCCTACGCTGTCTTCAAGGCATTTAAGCATTTCCGGTCATATCTTTTGAAGTCAAGGACGAAGATCATTGTCCCCTACCCTATCGTTAGGAACTTGTTAGTGAAAAAGGAGTTAGGAGAGAAAAGAGCCAACTGGGTCACCTCCTTGCAGGTGTATGACTTAGAAATCACCCCAACACAGATCGTGAGAGGCCAAGGGTTGTGTAAGTTGGTAGTTGATTCAGAAACTAAACAACAAGAATATAGTGATACGTCAAACCTAGAACAACGTGATCAGAGTTTGATTTGTTGTGCACAAAATCTCGTAAGCCCTTGGTATGACGATATTAGATTTTGTCTTTAACATGGATCAACACCCCGTCACCTTGACCCCGCCAAAAGAAGAGCGTTGAGACTAAAGTCTGCCTCCTTTCATCTAGTTAACGGTATCCTGTTTCGTCAGAATTTTGATGGCGTACTGATGCGTTGTCTTGAAAAAGACGAAGCAGAGAAAGTCTTGCTTGAGTTGCATGCAGGAGAAGCTGGTGGTCACTTTGGTGGTGACACCACTGCTCATAAGGTTATGAGAGCCGGTTATTATTGGCCGACGCTTTTTAGAGACGCCCATGCCTTGTACCGTAAATGTATCATTTGTCAGAAAGCATCAGGGCGATTGCAAAAACCAGCCTTCCCCTTGTAACTCGTTACAGTTGATTCTCCTTTCCAGCAATGGGGCCTTGATATCATTGGTCCTATTAATCCTCCATCCTCACAACAACACAAGTATATTGTGACAGCCACTTATTATTTTACTTGATGGTCCAAAGCCGCCGCACTAAGAACTTTTAACACAAGTCAGGTGATCACTTTTTTGAACTCAAATATCATAACGCTTCATACTTTTCTTCTCTTGAGATGAGTGAGTTTGCCTTAGAGAAGGGAATAAAGCTGAAGTATTCTGCTAGTTATTACCCCCAGGGCAACGGCTTAGCAGAATCAACAAACAAGAACTTGATCAAGATTATCAAGAGAACCGTGGCTGAAAATCACAAGAACTAGCACAATGCACTGTTGAATGCACTGTGGGATGATAGGGTAACACCCAAAGCCGCTATAGGTAACTCCCACTTTTTTCTTGTTTATGGAAGAGAAGCCATTTTGCCACCTCACATTCTTCTTCCTTCGCTTCAATTGTCCAAAAAAGTCCAAGAAGAAGATTGCCCCCCTTTAGAAAGACGTATTAACGCTTTGATGAAGTTAGAAGAAGTAAGAACCCAAGCTAAGCGTAAGTTAGACCAACATCAACAACTGATTAAAAGCTGGTTCGATTCCAATTCTGCTTCTGATAGGAATTTTGAAGTAGGCGATCTCGTCTTAAAGTGGGACAAACCACACGAAGGAAAGGGTGAGCATACCAAGTTTCAAAATTTGTGGCTTGGGCCATTTTTGATTGCTGAAAAGTTTGGTCCTAGTTCCTTTCGATTGCAGAATCTTGAAGGGCAGCTCGACACCTATCCGGTGAATGGCCAATCCCTGAAAAGATACTTTGCTTGATACCTACCCTTGTATATTATGTAAATATTTCTTTGCTTTGCATCTTTTTGTTTTCTTCCTGTTTTGATTTTGATTTGGATTGATTAATTTTTTGGTGTTGTTTGAAAGAAATGCATACCTGTGCACTGAGAAATTCAGATTAAGACCATGGAAAAATTTCTTCGCTGAAATAACTTCTGAAAGATTGGACAGACATCAGTAATATATTTCTAAAAGTGATATTTATGTTGGAAAATTTTGTTGTTTGAAAGAAGTTTACTAATTTCAATCTTTGAGCAAAGTTTGTCATGATCATCTATTTCCTTTTTACGCTGTCCCTTTTCCATAAAGGAATGACTCAAAAGGATATCTCCCTGATATAGTAAGTTTTTTTAGAAATAAAACATTTCTGGAGCTGAATAAAGGACAGTGTCAAAAAATCTGATGAGGTCTGAAAAAATATGATAAAATAATTAAGATTTTTCAGCGTCACCCCGCTCAGATATCCATAAAAGAAAAAAATAAAAATAAGAGCTATGGGAAGTGTTTGTAAACCCGCCGGGATACTGAACAGGTCTGCTGACAGCGGGTAAATGCAAGCATGGCGCCAAGACAACTTCGTCGGGGTACTGAACAGGCCTGCTGGCAGCGAAGCAATGTCGGGTACACGAAAATCTGTAAAAAATTATAACAAACCTCTTTAAAAAGTCCTTTACTCTGATCTAGAACTTCTTGAAAGGATACAGATGTCAGAGTGGGTTAAATGGCAACCCTGTCGAGGCTATGGATGCCTGCTGGCAGCAGTGGCCATATCAACAGTATTGAAGATTTTATCATTAATATCGTGACTCGCTGATCTTAATACTGTTATTAGTTTGCATCTTTTAAAACATCGCTGGAAAAGATGGTAAATGATGATGTTTGTACGATTTTCTGATGGTTGTTTTTGAGTTAAAATTTTCTTTATCGCCCTAATCTGAATTCATTTATATTGACAGAGATAACTGCTTCTACCAGTGTGTCACCATTGTTGGCAGCCAATAATATTTTTTCTATTGTCCCATAAGCTGCCTACACCTACATTTTCTGAACTTCAAATTGTCGTCGCATTTTGCAAATTAACGATATTTTCATTTCATGCGACGTTTGCAAATTGGTTTCAATTTAGTTTTCACGACTGAAAGCATGAAAACTCCTCCATCGTTATTTGAATTGTCATCGATATTCTGATTGGTACTTACCTTTGGTTTATTATTAAGTGGCTGGAATGATTTTTCGAACTGTGTCCATTTGCCTACTCTTACTTTGATTGCACAACTCAATTTTTATTTCATTGATAAGGCATTGAGCATGTAAATTATGGGATTATATAAAGGACATGGTTGATTTTGGTTTTTATATGATGTAATCCTTACTATTATAAGCTCTTGGCTTATCGATTTTATGAAATATCTTGTCACAATGTTTTAAAAACTTTGATTACACATTTCATATTGAATGACAATAGTTTGAAGTTATGCAATGGCGCATTGGTTAAACATTTGGGTTTTGATTTAATGGTTTGAATTATTACAATGGCTCATATTAAACTTTGGGTTTGATTTCATATTGAACATTCATGATTTCAAATAATAGATTGGCCCATTGGCTTACTACCCTCCGTTTAAATCTTGGGTTGGCCGAATATTTTGGTTTATGTTATGATTGATTGAACATCGATGTACCTTGTCATTACTGCTATGCATGGCGGTGGATAATCCTGCCACCCTCGCACGCATACCATTAATTTTCCTTCCCTTTCATCGTTCTCAGCTGTTAGCCCGAACAATTTTTCTCCTGTGTGTTTAATCCGAACTCTAAAATGCTCCTGCACCATGGCTCCAGTCGTAAGGGCTGAACCCAATGGTAGCCAGGCATTGTTGATGTTTGACGGTGGATACAGTGACCTTGAGGAATTTGGATGGCTCCCGTTCATTCGAAAGTTTGATGGCTATAACCCTAGCGTGGCTCAGCAATTTGCAATAACCTTTGATGGCTGCCAAGCAAAGGTTGGGGATGTGCAATTGGAAATTGACGAGCAATTTCTCAGTTTAGCTACCGATTTGCCTACTTTCGGATAGAGATGGTCAAAAAATTGCAAAGTGGAAGATGTCCTGTGGAAATTTCTCTTCCAGTCACGAAGGGTGAGTTCCTGTGACAAAGGTTCACCCACAAATATGCTCAAGCAACGTTGGCACGACCTGCTGATGATAACTAAGCAGTTCATCACGTGTGAGGGCCGATATGGTTTCGTTTTCCTGTACCACCTTTGGCTACTTATGGTTTTCATGGGTTATGAGCTTAATATGCCTTACTACTTACACAGGAGTCTGTTTAAAATGTCTAAAAGATACAAACAAAACCAGGCCGATAACAGCCTATTTCATTTTGGGTTAATTAAAATGCTTGTGGTTTGTCATTTAGGGTTACGCCGAGACTGTTGGAATGATTTTCTTATTCGCAATAATTTTCAAGATTCAAACCCACCACAGGTTGACAAACCTGTGGTGAGCGAGAGTAAGTCAGTACCCCCTGTGCCTTACAATGCTCTGTTATCTAAACCCCTACCCGACTCACCTATTGACCTACCCAATTCTGTGACCACAGATGTCGAAATTGTTAAACCCGTGGCTAAAAGGCCTAAAGCCAAACCTACTGCGAATTCTAAAGGAAAAAAGAACGCCCGGTTAATCTCTCGCATGGCAAGAAACAAACCGAAAATTCCTGTCAACCCTGACCCTATTATGGTGAGTGAAGATTCTGACTCAGAGATTGAACGATACCTGGCAAGTGAGTATCCCTATTCAGAAGGTCTGTGTGATAAACACGCATACGATTTTGTGAAGAACCTATCACCTTGTTTGCAAAATGATCCTAATTATCCAGGCATCAAAATGCCTTGTGAAACCCCTGGTGACTCGTCAAAACCCCCTCCTTCTCTATCTCAACCAACTGCTCCACCATGTGATCAGTGTGGCTCTTGGTTAGAAAGGTATTACCTTGATGTGCCAATGCTACAGTCTAGGATTCATGCTCTGGAGGATCAAGTTGCAAGGCTCTCTAGTCAAAAGGATAAGATGTCATCCGCTGATAAGAAGCAGTGAACAACAGGTTCGATTTTGTTTAAAAATGTGGAGTCGGCTACAGGGGTCGTCAATTCAAAATTGGCATAGCTCGATCAACCTCACTGGTATGATTATCACCTGTTTATATGACAAACTCATAAACTCTGTCTACAGCGTGGATTTTCTTTGACACATAAGCATGCACTAGATGCATAATTTTTTTTTGATTAATCGAATTTCGTTTCCCGGATTTGTTTTGATTGGATTTATCTTTGATTCGATTAATCATGTTATGGATTTGATTGTTTTAATTTGGTTTGAATTGAACACTCTGTTGATTATTGAAGTTGTTAACATATTTTCTAAACACAGGTTGTTTCTGGTATTCCAATTTTGAACACAGTCAATGGTTCGATTTGAATTGGTTATATTCTATACGATATGGTTGGCATAACTGTTATAATGTTATATTCCGTGTCTGATCTGACCAATTCGAATATCATTCTGTTAATGCATAGCCAAATTGCAACTGTTCGATTTGCATCGTTTGACCGTGTTATCAGTCCGATTCATATTACAGCAAATATCTTGTTTAAAATTGTGATTATGCCCAGGATTACAATCTGTTGCAATATTTGACTCAGTCTCGATTTGTTGCGAATGTTACTCAGTTTATGATTATCAATGTTGTTGATGATTACGATCACTATGTGATCCTGTCTGTTGACTGTGTAAACGCTCAATGATCGTGATCTATGGCGAAGTTTGATGCTGTTATAAATGTTTTATTTGGCTATAATCGTAACAGCCTTTCCATATTGGCATTTGATTAAAATAATATGAATCTTATACAACAGTAACAAATCGATTATGATCGTGTTCGATTATGATTGTATTTATTATGATTGCAATCGTATCTTATGCGATATGATTCACTGCTTGAGTTCGTTTGGATATGAAACAGTTTGGTTACTATTTGACCCGATTTTATAGCAACTAAAACAGAGCATTCTTATCCTGTATTGATCGCATCCTTTTCGATTTTGTTTAATTTGAATGATGAATTTGCTTGAACCATTAGTGATTTGTTTTTTAATGTTTATTAAAAGAAAATTAAAATGGATTGTTTTAAAAGATTTCGTTTGATTTCTATCTGGTCCTGTATGCTATTTTAGACTAGCTACAAAATCAGATGATTCTGTAGCTAAGTCTGTAGGATCAAATTTTTGTTATTTTGTTACTGAAATATCTAACTAACTTGATAATTGTGTTCTATTGCAGGTAAATTCGAAATTGCAGTTGAGTTTATGAGCAGTTAGGGGATATTTCAAAGATTTCTCTTGCATTTTGATTTCCTAGTTTAGTTGATTTTGGGATATCTCCCAGATTATGTAAAACAATTTGATATTATCCACAAGGAGGTTTTACCTTGTGAAGAGACTTATATATACTTATGATTTTTGTAATAATGGACATCCTTATTCATGGGAGAACAAGGATATGGAGTCCTAATACAGACTGAAGCAGAATTTGGTGTTTTGTCACAGCTTTAGCTTCTCATGATATCAACATTTTGTTTCATGTTGTGTATATCAATTTGTATATGGTTTATGACTACTTTAGCTATCTAAATCAAATGCAAATGATATAATTTTAATCATTGTAATTCATATCTGGTTTATTCCAAGTGTATAAAAGACATAATAATTGTCGAATTCAGTTTGCGAATGACAGGTTTATCTTCTTCATGAATTGAATTGTCAAATATAAGTTTTTGCATAACAGGTTTCCCTTATTGCAGAGATTTGTAATTATATAGTTGCTATGATCTTTTATGTCTTGTTTGTCCTGTTACCAACTCAAAGAGTAGCAAAGCCGATCGTTTACGAGAATCCTTTGGATTAACCGATGCGAGTTTCCTTCCTCTGACTAGCTTCAGAGTTATCGTACACAGGGAAGACTTGGAGCGTTTCCAGGTCAGTTAATCTTTTCTTTGTTGTTTTCATTAAGTAGTTTAGTTTATATATAATTTTAATTAGATTTATATTAGATTGTTTAATTTCAGTAAATATATTAGATCGTTTAATTTCAGTAAGTTTTATTTCTCTTTCATAAAATATAAAAAATCAAAAAACATATCTTGCTGTCTTAGGGCAGAAAACACATGAGTTTTGCAGGTTTTAATTAAATCTGTAGGCTGTTTATAGTGTATATTTGTGAATAAGTAATATTGCAGCTGGTAATTAGATAGTTGATTTGAGTTATTATAATAGAAATTATAAGATTGTATATAATAGTTAAAATAATTTATATTTAGTTTTAGTTTCATTTAGTAGTTTGTTTAAATTAGATTAGTGTATTAGTTTAGTTTTAGTTAGTTTAGTTTCTTTTATTAGTTTTAGTTAGTTAGTTTGTTTTATTAGTTTTAGTTAGATTAGTTAGTTTAGATTAGTTTTCTCTTTGGTTCTTTTAAATACCTTAGGGCGTCCAATGGAGCCGTTAAACTTGTCAGGGTGGTTCATTCCAAACGGCTTGGGTTATTTAGACAACCCCGGACCGGTTCCACTCTCTCAATTGACGGACGGACTGTTTCGCCCGTCAACAGTATTGTGTGATATTTATCCCCTTGAAGTTTGTGATTTTCTTTTAGGACAGCCATATTTTTGGAAGTTACATGTTGTGTATGAGTTTATACCCCACAGTGTTATTATTACTTTGGGTAGATAATTGTACAGGATACCAGAGGTAGTGTCGCCTACCATTATTTCTTTAATCTCTGTTAAGCAATGTAGTAAGGTCATTTCATAGAATTGGAAGTTCATCTTCTTTGTGATCCATTCTCACATTAAGAAGAAGGTCGTTGCCACATCTGTGACCTCTACACAGAGCCTCTCTTTGAAGTAGAAGCAAGTGGATGGGATCATGGAAGAGTTTAGAGAAATATTCTCCTCACCCACCGGGGTACCAATGCACTACCATGTCAAGCATACAATTAATCTAACCTTCGGTGCACCTCTGCCTAATGGACCAGTCTATCATCACTCGCTAATGGAAAATGACAAAATCAAGTATCATATCCAAGAGCTTCTTCAAAAGGGGCACATCATACCCAAATCCTCCCCTTGCAGAAGCTCGATTGTATTGGTGAATAATAAAGACAAAACCTTTCCAATGGGCTATCACACGCCTAAAACGGAAGTCGTATGAAAATTTTATGACCCCAGGAAGTTGAGGCCTCAACTTACCCATCAGGGCCCACATAAATTTTGGCATTTCATCTCCTAGGGTTAGGTTTTTGGATGTCTAGGGTTTTTGAATTCATGAGTAATGTTAAAAATGACTCTGGAGCCTCATTGTAATTATTCTTCTCATACATATGCACGTAGAAATCACATCTCTTCTTAGAGATAGTTACCACCATTCGAGCAAGTTGTTTTCAGCTCTGCAGTTTTACAGTTTTAGACTATTTTATTTATTCAACAAAATTTATTATTCACTAGATATATGTTGTTGTTCTTTGTATCTCTATGTTATTGTATTCAGTATGTTATTCATTTTGTTTTGCTCATAAATCTCGATCAAGAATTCCCTTCTGTGGCGATGGATCCTCGTTCAAGTTGACGACATTTTGTGCCATCACCGATTGAGGGGTGTCAAGTACCTTAATTGTAAAAAACATTCCCTCACTTTTATTCTTCTTGGGATCCCTTACAATTTATGCTTCTATTTGTTCCTTTTGTTGTGGAACCCTTTAAAGGTTAATTGTATCTACTTTTTATTTGTAATTTTCTTCTTGTGAACATTTATAATGATTTCATTTTCTCTATTCACTACCTCCACATGCTTTTGTTCAACACTAGATTATAGAACTTGTTTTTCTTTATGGGATTTATCTCTCATAAGATTCCCTTTCTTATTGTCATCCACTGGGAGGACTTGTTGGAATACCTTCCCCGTCTTCTTCTTTAGTCGAGGCTCCTCAAATTCTAGTTGATTGGCTCCTTGGATGAGGTAATAATTCTTAGTCAATTGACTAGATGACTTGAATTCTTTCTGCTTTTTGTGGTCATTGTTGGTTTTCACTCAATTTTTTTCTTTCCTAGGGATTTTTTCAGTGGACCATTCTTGTACCACAAATGGTATTATGTATTTATCTTCTTCATAGTCCTCTTCCACTTATCTACATTGCAATGGCATGAATAAGAGATAGTATACCTAGATTATCTCATAATTATCATATTGGTGTTGGAATTCCTCAATACTTATGAAACATTTCCGAAACCGAAGTGTTGGGTAATAGTCAAGTTAATTTGGTTCCCCTCCTATCTCTTGTGCATACCAAAGCTCGGTGAAGTCCAGAGCTAGTTGAATGTGCAATGTTGGTGGTAATTGTCTCTCAATATTTTGGGCAGCCCCTCAACTGTGACAAGTGGAATCTAGTGTTTTTACCCATTCTTCAAACATGTATTAGGGTTTAATTCCCTCAATATTTCCCTCCCAACTTCCTACAAAACATTGGAAATTATATATGCTCGATGTATTTCATAGTGTGAATGACAACTCCTTAACGAGCATGAGTTGTGACATGGAGACCCATACTAGTAGATAAGGGTAAAACATGGATTTTCTCACCTCTTAATATCCCTCATAGTTATTTATAACAATTTTAGAAACATACTCCACCTAATTGTTGACCTTTCCTTCTTCGACTATCCTCCCAATAGCTTCCAACATGTCTAGTTTCACCTATGAAGATTGACTAGAATTATTCAAGAAGAAAGTGACTATCCCACATGTCCATTTTACATGAGGTTCAAGGAAATAACTTATAACTATCCCTTTTGAGTTATTTTCTTTCATTCTTCCTGTAAATTTCTAAATCCATTACAGTGGGTTAGTTATTCTTTGAAGGACATCTCCAATGATTGAAAACCTTATAATTTGTTGATTTAGTCTATCTATAATTTCTATGGGCTCGTCGATCCATATATTTCCATTATGGTATCGAATGATAATGAATTTAGTTTCTTTCTCTTTCTAGTCATCAAATCCTAGAAACTATGGGGTGCTTAGATATGACTTAATTTTTTATTTCTCTAGCATAAGGATTTCATCCCGCCATATTCCACTAACCACAACCCGCTTCTTATAATTATGGAAATAATTTTCCCACTCGATCCCACCCATATTTTCTTGGAAAATCTTGTTCATTCTTGTTTCCAACTCTATTATGTGTTTCTTATCAAACTTTTTCATGGTTCTAGTTTCGACTATTTTGGGTTTTTCTAATTCCAAATATGGGATTTCTTCTCTCATCTTCAAAGCCATAACTTCTCCCCATTTTGTTGGTTTTCTATTTCTTTGTGTTGGTCAATTGGTTTCTACTTTATTTCTATTATGATTAGACTTAATAAAATTTTGTTCTTTATCTTTTGTAAATGTTTTTCAAGCTATGAATGTTTTATTTATAGGAGATCTTGGTGGGGTAGGGTGTTGGTTTCTCACATGCCTATCAAATCAAAAATAGTATCCATCAATGTCTCAAATTAAGTGTTGTTTATGTGGTCAATGTCAACTTCCTGTGTAATCAACCATCTTGTGGTATGCTCTTCTTTCTTGCTCAATTGACTTACGATCAACTAGTTCTGCTACTCGACCATTTTTTATTTTATTTTTATCATTTTGATTGTACCTATCCTAATAGTAGGTGTATAATTGTATTTCCATACTTCCCAATGATGTTATCAATTGACTAAGATTTGTATATGTTTTGTATAATTTTTTTCCTTCTCTTTTGTGTTTTATTCTTTATAGATGTGATGTCAATATTCTCTTCATCATACTCTTGCTTCTTTAATACATCCTTCATTTTTTCTCATATGATTACAATGGATTTCCATGATCATCAAGTGTTTCTTCTTCTTGCTGGATCAAAGTGGTTATATATCATTGATTAAAACCTCATCTTTCAACATTTATTTACCCAACTTTTCCCTAGCAAGTCCTTTTTTTTTCTAGTAACCTATCCACCAATCAAGATACTGTAATGATCCCAAACCATTATGAAAGGATCATCACTATTTTGGTGTCTTTTTAAAACTTTTTCTTGGTTGTGGTATTTCGTCAAACAGTTTGTTGATCTATTTGTTTACTTGTGTTTACTTGCTGAATGGCCTCTTGATTTCAGCCTTAGGGTTTACTGATGTGTTTATATGTGTGTATGCAACAAATAAAAAGAAGAGACAACCATGGAACATACCTCAACCATATGCAATATGATAGGAAAGCCAAAACATCTCAAACTGTTTTATTCATAAAATAGAGAAACCTGCTACAATGAAGATGGCGATCTGGAATGCTCAACAGATGGCCAAGAAGATAGACAATAGATCTGCTACAAAATGCTCCCGACAATAAAAAATAAGCCTCCAAAGGTTGGATAAGAGATGAAGACCAATGCCAAGTGCCAAACCCCTCAAGCTGGAAGATGCCACACCCTGTTGTAGTGCTGAAGCTCCTCACTATTTCGGCCCTACTGTCAAATATGTCCAATCACCCCAAGAAAGATTCCAACTGATAGATCGACCAACTGTAAGAACAACCCAGGTGTCCAAATCTCCTAATCCACCCTCAAACCCTATAGATATGAAACTCCTCCATTGAATGGTGCACCCCATTGGATGACTGAAGCCCTAGATAATTTGACCCTGCTGAAGGAGGCCTCGAAATGATATGAACATCTCCATAAATATAGATCGGGACACTACAAGTCACTAGGTGAAGTCTCAGGGTCAGATCTGAAGTGTAACTCCTCCAAACTGACTAGATCTGAATCTCAGAAACACCCTCCTTCTCTTCAATTCGTCTCAATGCTCTAGCAAATCCTTTGTACCATAAAACTCTCTTAGAAAGCACTAGGAATGATGGTGAAGACCCTGCAAGAAGAACCCAGGTGATAGAATCTCCAAAAGCCCTGCCAATCACCTGCAATGTATCTCTCTCCAAGAATGGTGTGCCCCCCTTGCTGAAAACCCCCAACTGGTGCACCCTCTCTCTATCTACACAAGTCACTGATGTGGAATCCTCCTACAACGAAGTATATATAGAACTAGAATGGTGTGGGAGTGTATTGCATCTCTGAGACCAATATTGGGACAAGCTAGGTGGAATCTTTCACCACCGAATCGTCCTCTGGGGTTTGTTAAGTCAAAACCCTCAAAACCCCCAATGTTGGGCTCACTAGCTAAAATCTAGAAATCAAAAGATAATCATACATGAATCCATGAGAAGAGGCCCTTGCCTTTCCTTTATAATTTTGTCTCACCCTCCCTCCAAAGTGACTTTCATTTTATTAATATTTAATTAATTAATTAAATCACTTTAATTAATTAACTAAACTTTTTACCTCTGAAAAGCTCCTTATCTCTCCTTATGGCTTCCCTAGCCACTGAAAGTCACTTCTAGCCATCCCATCCTGTAGTGTTGCTCCTCCTGATTCCAATGAGCTATTACACTGAGAGGTTCCTCCAAATAATTTTCCCAAAATGACCTCTTCAGCGAATTTCATTGACTTATAACTCAAAATAGTCAAAATCATGGAAATCATTAGAATGCAATGAAACCAAAGGAAACCTGTGTGAAATGGCTCATAATGATGAGATATGATGAGAAATGCCCGCTAGACCACACAATGCCTCTCAATAATCCCTGTACTTTCTATAACACCCCTCTGGCTACTCTGGTCATCATAAACCTCTGCACTGTGATGATGTCCCAAAGTGGGGACATTACAGTCCTCCCTGCTAGCAAATTGCTTGTCCTCAAGAAATAACCAAATAATCTCAAATAAAATACTAGGATCCATGTCCACCTGTGGGATACATAGTAGAACCCATCCAGAGATGAACACTCATGCACTCTACCCCCTGGATCCCATAAAAGGATGTGAACTACAATACTCTGTGAAGCATAGTCCTGGAATATATCAACCCTGTGAACCTCTTGCCCCTGACTCATGGCCTCATCTAGGAATGAGTCCATCCTCCAAATATCTACCAAGATCCACACATAATCCATCAACTGCTCATGTTGATGCCCAACTGAAGTGATTAAAGACCTCTGTGAGGCACTCGCAAGCGATGTGCTCCTCTCAACACTGAATCTCAATGGAAAGTTAGAATAACTTTCCCCTACAATGGTCCACTCTCCCATGTTAGTCAATGAACTGCTCAATCCTGCAATCCCTAGGTCTCATGCTAACCTCTGTCAAAGATCCTCATGCTGGCACTGCACTACTCTGACCATGACTATTTTCCCCCTGCATACATCATGAACCCTCCTCTCCTGGGTCCTCAAGCTCAAATACCTGACCATTGGACCTGTTGTCTAGAAACTGTATCAATGAAGACATCTTTGTAGATGAGGTACCCATCCAAACACATCCATGCCTTATCATGATGATCACGAGGGAGGAAAGGTCTCGCCCCATAGGAAACGTACCTACAGGCCCCCTCCAAACCAAACCAAGGTGGAGTGTGTGGCTCTCTGGTGCCACTTGGGTGGTCAAGTAGTGAAACATCCTGCTAACCAAGTGTACTCTTGGGTCCCATGGAAAACTTGGAATTTTATCACTTCCAGTCTCCGCTATTTGCTCCTGTGCTGGACTGATCATTGTGGGAAGCCCTCTGCACTCATCTATCATCACCTGGTCTATGATGCTCACCACCACACACCAAGTCTCAACAGTCTGTCTAACACAGTTCACCTCTGACCTGTTGTATGCCATAAAAGTAATCATGTTATGTAGTCTTCGCCTACTCACTCTCCATGCCCCGAGTCATGACCTATCCCTCCTCATGTTGTTGTCTATGATAAAAGTGTCAGGATAAGCTAATAGAAACATCTGCAGCTGACTGTAGGACTGGTAGGTGTCACATGCTTTGGTCAATCACAAGGATTCAACAAGAAACTCGTCCATCGGTATCCATGAAAGAGCTCTCCTATGGTCATCACCGAATCCCAACCATCCAATACAACCAGAAGTAACCCCTCCAGCTACTAGTCAACCAACCTCCATCTCTCATCTCCCATGCAACTACTGAAATGGTGAAGGTGATCTCCCACAACTATGTGCTATTGCAGAGGAGTGACATCTACATACTCCCTTGAGTGTGTCTCCTCCCTACAAGGCAGTATACCCCTCCGAATGCTACCATACATCTCGGCATCTCTCTGTGAGCTATCACTCATCACTGTATTCTCTAGCATACTCATGTCATCTTCTATAGACTCATGTTGCATCAAACATGCTCTCTCCCTGAGAGTATGAAAATCATCCATGACAATACCCTCATCTGAACTACCATATGCCATTGATGCTCTCCAATAGTAATCTATCGCCACTGCATGCATATTGTCAATACATCTAGTGGTTTCTCTGATCATAGCCTCACTAACTCTCAACTATGTTGCTAAGTGGTGTGACTCATGATCATGGTCATATTGAGGTGCCATCTCATACCCCTCACTGCTAGTGTCAGTCCTGCTAGTGCCAACTCTAGAGTCCCCAAAAACACTCTTTGCATAAGATGATGTTCTGAACTATCCACTATCTACTGTGTTGTTGGGTACTCCTGTATGCCACTACATCCCATCACTAGATGCTATCTCCCCCTGAATCAAATTGTATCCTATATGAGCAGTTGCATCCTCCTATGCACTCAACCTGCTACTATCATCTGCACCTGGAACCCATAGAGATGTATCCAGACACATGCTATGGTCATCCTGACTACTAAAAAGTGCATCCTCATCAATGAAGACTGATCCTGGAAGTAAGTGCTCCATCAACCTATCAGCCTCTACAATATGCTCAACTAATGGAGTCTCCAATAGCTGCGACTCAATCTCCTTAGGCTAATTTGTATGTGTAAGGTCCCCTGTCTGTACTCTCTGTACCTCCTCCTGGATCTGTGGGTTTACCTATCCATGGTGTGCATCCCACACACTAGGCTCATCCATCATACCTGACATTCCAATGATCTCCTCATGTGACATGGCTATCACGGGTGTCTGAACATGTGTTAGATGTGTCACGGCCCCCATAGGAAGCTCATCATATCTAGGTGATAACACGTGTGACTCCTCACTACTGTCACCTCTTTGCTGAGGCATGAGGTCATCAATGGTATGTGAAATGTCTGCTAAGGAACTAGTGCCATCGTCCTATCCATCCAGCTACCTCTCCACTACACCAAGGTCATCATCCTCCTCAAGCGTGCAAGCATCCATAGCCTCTGTGCAAGAGTCATCATCGCTATCCTCTGAGGTAGAGTCACTATCACTAGCCTCTGTGCAAGAGTCACTGTCATCATCCGACTTCTCTGAATCCACATCTATTGCTCCATCCTCACACACCTCATCATCACTGTCATGCCATGCCTCAATAATGCACTCCTGATCCTTACCCCTGCACCTATGATCTGGTTCCCACGACCCCTTGCAATTGTGGCAAGGTTGTGTGCTCCTATTGGGCGTGGGGTTTCTCTATTCTTCCCACCATCTAGCTTCTTATTTTATCTTCCTATCTACCATGATGATCCCCTCTAAAATATCCCATTTTCTCCAATGGGGATTTCTATAGGCTTCATATTGTGGGAAGGTTATTATAGCCTTAGTTTTCTCGCTAAGGCCATCATAAATGATCTCCAAACATGATATCTCAATGCACATCCTATCCATCTCTCTGTATGTATGTGCTAACACCCACTGGCTAGCAGGAATCTAAGATCTGATACCACTGTAATGATCCCAAGCCATTATGCAAGGATCATCACTCTTTTGGTGTCTTTTTAAAACTTTTTCTTGGTTGTGGTATTTCGTCAAATAGTTTGTTGATCTATTTGTTTACTTGTGTTTACTTGCTTAATGGATTCTTGATTTCATCCTTAGGGCTTACTAATGTGTTTACATGTGTGTATGAAGCAAATAACAAGAAGAGACAACCATGGAACATACCTCAACCATATGCAATATGATAGATAAGCCAAAACATCTCAAACTGCTTTATTCATAAAATAGAGAAACCTGCTACAATGAAGATGGCGATCTGGAATGCTCAATAGATGGCCAAGAAGATAGACAATAGAGATGCTACAAAATTCTCCCGAAAATACAAAATAAGCCTCCAAAGGCTGGATAAGAGATGAAGACCAATGCCAAGTGCCAAACCCCTCAATATGGAAGATGACACGCCTTGCTGCAGTGCTGAAGCTCCTCAATATTTTGGCCTTGCTATAAAATATGTCTAATCACCCTAATAAAGATGCCAACTGATAGATCGGCCAACTGTAAGAACAACCCAGGTGTCCAAATCTCTAAATCCATCCTCAAACCCTGTAGATCTGAAACTCCTCCACTGAATGGTATGCCCCACTAGGTGACTGAAGCCCTAGATAATTTGAACCTACTGAAGGAGGCCTCCAAATGATCTGAAACTCTCTAGAAATATAGATCGGGACAGTGAAAGTCACTAGGTGAAGTCTCGGGGTCAGATCTGAAGTGTAACTCCTCCAAACTGACTATATCTGAATCTCAGAAACGCCCTCCTCTTCAATTCATCTCAATGCTCTAGCAAATCCTTTGTACCATACAACTCTCTCAGAAAGAACTAGGAATGATGGTGAAGACCTTGCAAGAAGAACCCAGGTGATAGAATCTCCAAAAGCCCTGCCAATCACCTGCAATGTATCTCTCTCCAAGAATGGTGCGCCCCCCTTGCTGAAAACCCCCAACTGGTGCACCCTCTCTCTATCTACACAAGTCACTGATGTGGAATCCTCCTACAACAGAGTAGATCTATAACTAGAATGGTGTGGGAGTGTATTTCATCTCTGAGACCAATCTTGGGACAATCTAGGTGGAATCTTTCACCACCGAATCGACCTCTAGGGTTTGTTAAGTCAAAACCCTCAAAATCCCCAATGTTGGGCTCACTAGCTAAAAGCTAGAAATCAAAAGATAATCATACATGAATCCATGAGAAGAGGCCATTGCCTTTCCTTTATACTTTTGGCTCACCCTCCCTCCAAAGTGACTTTCATTTTCTTAATATTTAATTAATTAATTAACCTTTTTACCTCTGAAAAGATCCTTATCTCTCCTTGTGGCTTCCTTGGCCATTAAAATTCACTTCTAGCCATCCCATCCTATAGTATTGCTCCTCCCGATTCCAATGATCTATTACATTGAAAGGTTCCTCCAAATAATGTGCCCAAAATGACCTCTTCAGTGAATTTCATTAACTTATAGCTCAAAATAGTCAAAATCATGGAAATCATCGGAATGTAACGAAACCAAAGCCAACATGTGTGGAATAGCTCATAATGATGAGATATGATGAGAAATGCCCACTGGACCACACAATGCCTCTCAATAATCCCTGTACTCACTATAACACCTGTTTGGCTACTTTGGTCATCATAAACCTCTGCATTGTGATGATGTCCCAAAGTGGGGACATTATAGATACTTTTTATGTAGATTTGTACCTAACGACACCTCAATAGATGTTATATATTTAGTAGGGAGCCATTGAATACTTTTTTGAGTAGCTTCCCTTGGACTGTTATAAGTTATATTTCTCCAATCAACTTCATTTCTTAAATAACATAATTCCTTAGTCAGGTATTTTCTAGTTTCCTTAGCTTTCCTTTTACTTTGTTGTCATACAGAAGTACCATATATCGAATGCCAGTCTCTTTTTTCTTATATTTCTATCTTTCCATGCCTTCTTTTTTTTCTTTTATACTTCTTGGTGGCAGCGTGGAAATTTTATTTCTTCCTCAAGATTGTTAAACTATTGTATTAGATCTTCCCTAGAATTTTTTGAGTCATACTAAAGTACCGTGGTTACTCTTTTTGCATTATCTCTAAAATGTAGGGGGGTCATAGCTTCCCGTCCATGGACCAATTTGAAATGTATTTGAATAGTTTCAATTTTGTAAGTATTTCTATATTCCTATAGCACAACATGTATCTTATCATCCCAATCATGTTTGTAGACCTTGCATATCCTTTTAATCCCTTTATTTAGGGATTTGTTAAAAGATTATATTTCTCAATTTTCCTATGGATGATAAGGTGAAATCTTCCTATGGTCGATGAAAAATTAATTTGTTACTATTTTTGTGTTACCATTCACAAAGTGAGTTCAATGATCACTTATTAGTATCAATGGGAATCTAGACCATGGAACTATATTTTCATAAAAATAAAAAAAAAACGCTCCCTATTTAGTGTAGGTATCGACTAGCTCTTCCTCTACCCATTAGGTCAAGTATTCTAATGTTGTTATGAATATCTGGATCATGTCCATTTTCCTATTTTTGGGAAATGTCCCTCAAATTCAATAGCCAAATTTCAAAGCGAAGGCTTTGGTTAAATGATTGTAAAGGAATTTCATCCTTCCACAATGGTCGACACATCCTTTAGCACCTGTCATTCTTATTTTCTTTTTTTGTGTAATCCCTAAGCAATTTGGGCCACCATAATATTGTAACAATTTTATGGATGTAGTATCTGGATGAAAGTGGCCTCCTATAAGAAAAACATGTGCTTCCTCAATTATAATATTTCTCTCATGTTCTAAGACATATATTCCTAATACATCATCTATTGCTAATTTATAGAAATATCCATTTACTAGTGTGTAGGAGGCATCTTTCATAGAAATTGTTTTTTTCTTTTTCCTTGGTAAATATTTAGGGCTTTTCCTTCTTTCAAAAGATGGACAATTTCTACCAGTCCTTTGGGGGCATATTCAACTTTAAATAACTGACCATCTATAAGTGTATCGTATATTCCTATGTACTCTTCCCATGCTTATATATTCTTGATAAATAGTATATCCCTATATTATCTTTTCATGGCCAAAAAAATCACTTCAATTTCAAATTATTGAAACAACAAAAGTCATCTACATATTCCCCCTTAATGGAAAAAATTATTCACCAAGTATTTTAATGCTTGATGGTTTTTATATAATACACAAGGATTGGCGAACAAATAATGTCTAAAGTTTTGCAGAGTAAAAATCATTCCTACTGCTTCTCATTTAGTAGTTAAGTAATTTCTTTTTTCCGTGTTCATGTTCCAATTAGCGTATGGATTGGGGTGGTTGATTAATTCATCTCTAGGTTGTGCAAGTATATCTCTAACTGTAATTCCATATGCAGATATCAACACATGGAATTTCTTTGACCAATAAGGGAAACTCAAAATTGGTACTTTGACTAGTTTTATCTTCAATATCATGAATGATTCACTAAAATATGCACTCCACACAAATTCAACAACGTTTTTATGAAATTAATCCATTATAAAATTAATATCTGAATAGTGTCTTATAAATTTTGGCACTAACCCAACTATCCCAAAATTATTATTATATGTTTAACATTTACAATAGGCTTCAACTCGAGCATCATTTTTAGTTTTTCCATATCCACTTTTATTGCATCCTTCCAAACAACATGGCCAACATTATGAAAATGGGCATGCAAAATATACACTTATTTATATTCAATGATATATGTATTTGTCAACATGTTTACTAATACAATATTAGTAGGAGCCAATGTATGTTGTTTTTAAATATACTATATACTATCTAGTCATTAGAATATATTGCTATTGTTTTGTAAATATATTCTTGAAATTCCTTAACTGCTAAGCTAGAAAATATAGTTGGGAAATTTTTGGGTCCAAAGAGAACTACACTATATCAAAATGACCTAAAGTCCAAGAAAAACACCATCTTTATGTTGATCTTCATTAGCAATTGTGACTTGATTATGGCCCAAAAAACCATTTGTAAATGGATAGCATTTATGTTCTATAACTTCATTTGTTATTTCTGATGCAAATGGGGTTAGGAAGGTATGCATTAGTGTAACTTTAATCAACCGTACGAAGTTGAACCAAATCCTTATATTTTTGGGATCACTCTGGATGGACTACCATAAGGCTGGTCGATTCCAACATATCTAAGGGAGAAATAATTTTGCATCCAACGTACCTTCAATCTCCTTTTTCACAATCTCCTTATACTTGTGTGTCAACTTATATGGAATTTTTTTCATAGTTTTAGGTTCTTATAACAAGTCTATCTTTATATCCCCTCCATTTATTTGACCATACACTTCATATATTTAGTCTTTGGAAAATATGTGGTGATACTCTTTAAGTAAGTCGAGTATTTTTGTGGTTTGTTTCTTTGACTAGTAGTTGCCGACTTTGGCCATTTTTAGTTAATCGTCATTTAACATGTTGACTTCCATGTATTTTATTTAGGAATACATACATTCTAGTGCTTTTGATTCTTCCCATTTTCTTTCACCTTCATAAACTTCATTATATGTTGGTGAAAATATTAATTTCTCCTTGTCTTTCAAGTCAACTTGTTTAGACACTTTTACAATATATTTTAGTTCTCTCATGACTTCCAAATGTTCCCTCTTCCACCTGGAGCTCTTCCCTAGAAAACATTCATTTTCCATGTCAATTCATGAAATTATATGAATATTTTATTCATGGCATGATATCTTGTTACAAGTTGAGATTTACCTTATGTTGAAAATAAACTTTGCCTTTTTTTCCACACTTATATTGTTGGGTATGTGTTATATTCTTTGCATGTGTGTGTGTGTGGGTGCGTCAGATACGACAACTGCATCTGACGATCCCGGTTTTTTCTATTTTTAGCGGATTTTTCTATTTTTAGCTGATTTGTAAATTAATCCCGGATTAAGGGATTAGGGTTTTGGTATCTAAGGAATACCTAAAAACATTGTATATATTGTATGGCGAATGGTGAAATTGGATATAATGAAAATAAGAAAGGTTTTCCCGGTTGAGGGTTTTCGGTAAAAGTCTTTGTGTACTCTGTGTATGAGCCATTGATTAATTTATGTATTGCTTAAGAATCTATATGCATTTCTTTAATTCGCAGGTTTAAAACTTACATGTGGTATCAGAGCTCGTTTTTGGTTTCAGAGGGACGCCTTTGTTGCTGAGGGTTTGGCTCGGTCTTGATAGATCAAGTTTATCTTGGGTCTCTGATAAACCTAGGTTTAATGGGAGCTTTTGCAGTGGATATTCGAGTAAAGAAAGAGGAATGGTGAGCTCATCTAGAATCAAGATAGAGAAGTTCAACGGTAAAAACTTTGAGCTATGGAAGCTCAAGATGGAGGACCTTCTTGTAGACAAAGAACAATGGATCATTGTGGATCCTGGTACACAGCCTACTGGTACACCATCTACAAGCACACAGGCTACTGGTACACAACCTACCAGTACACAAACTACTAGTACACCAGTTACTGGTATGTCGAAGGAAGATTGGGACAAGTTCGACAGAAGAGCAAGGAGTACTATTCGACTCTGCCTGGAAGATTTGGTGTTGTTGAATGTCTCGAGAGAATCTACAACCAAGGAACTATGGGATAAGTTAGGGAATTTGTATCAATAAAAGTCCCTGGTAAACAAGTTGTTTCTTCAAAAGAAGCTGTATCATCTTAGGATGGAAGATGGAGATTATGTGACAGAACATTTAAATGCCTTTAATACTCTGGTAAGTCAACTTGGATCTGTTAATATTACGATTGCAGAAGAAGATAAGTGTATTACTTTGTTATGTTCTTTTCCAGACTCTTGGGATAATCTAGTTGTAGCAATAGGTAGTACCACTCAATCT
>ML780994.1:396678-484087 GCA_009831015.1 Picea engelmannii | reverse complement strand
GAGAGAGAGAGAGAGAGAGAGAGAGAGAGAGAGAGAGAATGTCTTCCAGATGTTGTCCAAACATCAACACTCTCTGTTAAAGAGGGAGACATTCTTCATCATGCCAAACCTTACCTTTGAAGTATACAAACTTCACTCTAAACTCATGACTCATGTCTGTCAGTCTTGGGAGATATATTTCTCCCACTCTAAACTTCCTTATTTGTGATGGAGAACCTCATTGTCTCCTTTATATGATGTTGTCGTTGGTGGAGGATTGAAGTGGTGGAGGCCTAGCTCAAAGAACTTAGTTTCTCTGTTTTGATGTGTGTCGGTACAGAAGTTTGTCACATATATACTTTTGTTGATTATTTTAATATAAATACTATTTTCTCGTCCAATTGATATCTTGCAAATATTTGAATTATTATTCCATGGGCGTATTTTTCAAGTATTTTAATGGATTATGCTAACTTATATGCTAACATTATATATCATCGCCATATTATTGCATATCTTGGTTGTTGAGAACACGTTGCAGGTATAAATATTTGAGTTGCGTGCTCAATAGTGGTCTTCATCGAACATTTGGATGAGCTAGGATCTTTTCCTTGTCTTGTTAGCATTTAATTTATATAGCATACTTGGTATTAGAGTTGATTTATGCATGGCATTCTATATGTTGTGGTTTACCCCAAGCCATAGAGATATTTTCCTCATAACAAGTAGTCTAGTGACTACTATGCAATCAACTCATAGCACACAACTACTACCATGTCATCAATACCTTGAATCATCTATCATAGTCTATGTGATCAAGCAGAACACAAATGCTACAAGTGATCTAGTAATCTCCATGAAAATTGTCTAGTATCATACAACTACTACAATTCCATCCAATAGAACAAGAATGTGATGATCCATAGTAGTACACAACTCTTTTCCAGTGGTACACAACCACTACTAGTAGCACACAACTACTATCCAATGACACACAATCACTGCCAATGGTACACAACCATTGTATTAGCACACAACTACTATCCAGAGACACATAGTCTCCACCAGTGGTACACAACCACTGTAGTAACATACAAATCATGTCCAGAGACACACAATCTCGGCCATAATATCATGATTATGCATGTGTCCCATAGTTGTCAGGTAGTCAATAGAGTGTTACATGGCTATAAGGACAATTCTTCTTGATCAATTCGCCATCTGTGCAACAAGTAGGGCCAACTTTTATAAGTACACATATTCTTTTCTAGAATATGTTTTTTGAATATATATATATGTTATGAAGACCGACCATAGTTACAATTTCAACACTCCATATTAACTAGAGAGGTATTCATAACAACAAGCTAAATGTATTCAAGTTGACCAATTTTATCTAATGGAAAGTTGCATCAAATATATCATGACATATCACCAACTGCATCATATCTGAGCCATAATTCAATTGGCATGGTGCACATCAAGTCATATCATTCACTGTACCATCTCAAAGCCGTACTAGCATGATGTGAATACATCATATCTAATATGTACAGACATGATGTGGATTATCATCTACATCATCTCTAAGTTGTACTAGCATGATTCTTCTGCATCATATATAAATTTAATAGCATGATGTATAGCAATTCCTCTACATCAGATCTAAGATGTACTAGCATGATGCTAATGTATCATATATAAGTTGTACTAGAATGATGAGAGTTACGAAACTACAACATCTTTGGGATGTACTAGAATAATGCTAATGCAAAATATCTAAGCTATAATAGCATGATGCAAGAAAATCATATCTAACTTGTAATAGCATGATAAATATTAACACTCTCTCTCAACCAAGGAAGTGATTTCCGCAAGTCCCAACTTGTCCCTGGAGTATAAAAAATTCCCTTTGGACAAGGGCTTCATCAAAATATCCATTATCTTCTCATTGATGGAGATATACCGGAGTTTTAATTCTCTCTTTTGGACTCGATCACAGATATAGTAATACTTGATATCAATATGCTTCGACCTTTCATGGAGCAATGGGTTCTCTGAAAGATTCACACAACTTTTATTTTCACAGAAAATCACAGTCGAATATGGAACATGATCAAATAGTCCAGAAATCAATTTATGGAGCCATACTGCTTCAATACAAGTATCACATTCTACAATGTAATCTTCCTCTACAGTGCTCGGTGCCACATTCTTTTGTTTCCTACTAATCCAAGATATCTGAAGGATCGTGATAGAATACTTCCCTTGACCAAGGAATATCTCACCTGGCTGCTGCCATACTTCTAATCCAAAAAAGTAATTGTTACACATCAAAATCACTCAACTGGATAAGTGTCGCATATGCTTCTCACTTGTCGTAAGTGTCGCAACTTCCTTACAACTTTCGCAAGTGTCGCAAGTTGGTTACAAAGTGTCGCAAATGTTGTTGAATCATACTGCCATGACGATGACACTAAGGAGGCACTTAAAACATCTTATATACTTCGTTTGAAAAAGGAGAACTGGTTCACTGGAGTAAAACAACTCTTAACACCTGAAGAGGGATTTTCAATCAAGAGTTTGGAGGGTGAACGCTCCCCTAAAACAGCCTTAGCAGCGTTGGCGCCCTCCTATAAGGCCTCAAGAGTGTTATAACGCTTCTTCACCCCTCTGTAGGAGCGCTGCCCATTTCTGAAGCACTGGCGCTCCCCTTAACATTCTCAGGGAGCGTTCTAGCGCTCTGATGCCCCTTCTGAAGGAGCGCTCCCTAATCTGGGTCAATTGTTAGCCCGTTGAGGAGAATGAGGAAAGGATCTTTCGAGATTAGGAGGCGGTTGAACTCAAATTCTTGGTTTCATCAAGAGATCCCTGATCTGAGGAGGAGGTTCCCAACTGGTTCTAAACATAACTCAAGAGGTTAGGCTCCTCCCAACCTATATAAGCAATCTCTATGATGGTGGAAAGGGGGAGAATTGAATACATGAAACTTATGATCTTGGAGGAAACTCACAGTCAGCCAAAAGAGAAGTGATCAGTGAAGTTGTTGTCAGCCAGGTTGTGGATCTTTCGAGCAAGGGTTAGATGAAGGGGACTTGACGAAGCTGTCGCATTCGCATCTATGATTGTAAGTACTGTTGTCTTTATTCTCATTAATATGACACGCTTGGCCTGTTTCTTTCTAGTTTGTGTCTGATGTTACATGAACTTATCATTTATTGATGGATCTGTTTTCAAGCTAATATCAATAGAGTAGGAAGCGGTTGTATCTTGTTTTGTCCACAGGATCCAGCGAGAAGCATAGGATCGAAACACAACCAAGAGCGTGCAGGGACAAACGTCGATAAAGAGGTACTTATGTCATCCTTCCTTCTCATATATTAGTTTAGATAGATTTGAAAGAAATTCAGTGTCCACGTTAAGAATTTTTCTGTCTAGGATTAAGGTCAAGCCTTAGAGGTGATCTACCTGTCCGCAGGGAGATTTTCCTACAACAGTAATGTATTAAGCCAGGATCCTTCATCTCAAACTATTGAGGCTAACTCCCTCTTGCATTGATCGATGAGCCGTTCTTCTCCTACTCGCATACTAGCACATAGCTTATCCAAGTGAGACTTCACTTCCCACATATTGACACTTATTGCATCATCGACTCCCCTTTCTCACATCTTGACCAAGCCTGAGAGCCTTTTGGGAAACCCTACCAATATCATCTCATTAAGGAATTATGTCAAATACTTCATGTGCATCCTCCATGTGTTAGATACAATATATCCTTAGTCCCAGTATTATCATGAAGTTATCCATCTCTTTCTTCAATTATGCAAGGTTGGAATTATTGAATCCCTTGGGGATCTCTGATTAGACTAGATGTTCATAGACAAGATCTCTATATGTTATGGACATATATCGTCATACAAGTATTATGAAAAATAGCTTGGGAGATAGAAATCCATGACAACTCCAGTCATCTCATATCCCTTGTCCCACAGACAAAGGGGTCTCATATCCCAATTCAATTTCGAGATTGATGGTGACCATCACACCCACCATTTGAAGTGTGAAATAGATAGTTGCAAATTAGTTATATAACAAAGTTTTGAATAATCCATAACCAAAATCTAGGTTGATTCAGTTTTCCATTGGAATCAGGGATCTAAAAAATTCAATGAAAGAAATTAAACAAGTGAGCGGGCACATGCACTCTTCTATTTGTTTGCACTAGTCAGCTATGTCTAACTTGTTGAAATTTCTACATCATTATGCCACCTAAAAAGGACCACATTGGGACTGTGATATATTCATACTTCCTATACCATTCATGATTGTCCCAATAGTCCAATGCTTTAAATGCTCTAAATTAAATATGTGTTCACCATACTTTTTGTGAACTCTTAAACCTGGGGTTTTTTTAGACTCCCATCACGAGCTAGATGCTTTCGAGTATCGATCTCCATTTTGGTTATGCTTTGTACTGGTCTCTTATGATATAACTATATGCATGAAAATGAATCCTGGAAATCATATTTATGTCCACTTTTTCCAGCGCAGACTCCCTGCCCTCGGGTTGAGATCAACACAGGATCTTTTCCAAACCACACAAAGAGTTAATTAAACCCTTTGTTTAAGACATGAAATATTTCAGGCTTCACGAGTTGGAGGTTCGCAACGCAATGTCACAACTCTTACAATCTCCGAAACGTGAAATGTCAATGAAGGTAGACTCCTCCAACGCGATGAGCACACACCACCTGTTACCCACTAGTTTCAACTTTTGGGACTTTGAGCGAACAACCAACAGTCATTCCTCTTCCCTTATGATTCCCCAAACTCTGAAATTTTTCCTTTTGTGGGATCAACGACTGGGAGTCTCCCTTGATCCAATGGTCCCGATATTTTTGGGGTTTCACGAACCGGGAGTTTGAAACTCTCGACTCCAAAATCAATTGTCGCACCAATCCAAAAATTCCCGAAATAGTGAAATTTGCGCATGAGATCAAGGACTCATGTTGATTCCCATCCAACGTTTGCTACTACTCCTGAGATTTTGAACAATAAAAGACCCTCAACCTTAACTTCCTCAAAGATCTGCGAGATCCAACAGTTCATGGGATTTCGATACTTTTCCATGAAGTGTTTCCATCATTCAATTCCACACCTGATAATCCCTTTCATGATTTGGGAATTAGAGTGACCAAGGATTTTGGTCTGCACTCCAAACTTACGAATCCTGAAATTCACAAAATGATCTAACGACTCAAACTAATCACGATCAATGGTTCACATTGATTCTTGATATCAGGGTGGTGGTTCGTTCAACTCCTATCCACCTTGCGACTCCTCTAGATCCTACGGTCCTCACAATTTCATGAGCTCTCCATGGAGAATTTTGACCGACCAATTTACTTCTCAATGATTTTTGCCCAAACGAATCGGTGTTCTCCATCATGAACTTGACATCTATGAGACGATTTCGATCGTTGTCTCCCTTTGAACACTTCAAAGGTGTTATCCTTCCTGAGCTTCCTCTTATAACTGAAACTTCCAAAAGGATCCCTGCACGCACTTCTTGTGGAAAACTTTCAAATAACCTCTGCTTATTTGAGTATTCGACCGTGTGCACTTTTTGCAATAGTATTCCTTCAAATTTTCCCCTTAGTTGATAAGTTCTAAAGCTTCAACTAGCCTGCACACACCTTACACGGCTTTGTGCTTCTCCTGCACTTCAGTTGGTAAGAGAACAATGATATCTCTCCTGAGCTTTCTGAGATAAAACTCATACCCTCATCAACGCACACCTTGCGGACGTTCACTGCACTCCTTGTAGTAATCCCGAGGGAGAGAAGCAATTGAAACTCATTCTTCTTCTCTTTCTGACTTCATACATTCAACATGGAATCATACACACAACACAACATTGAAATAAATGCGTAACAGAGAAACAAATCAATGGTAAACATACCATTCAACAAATGTAAACAATAAGCATCATAACACCATGAAAGTTGAGTCAAAACTTCCTATATTAACTCAAGTTCTCCTGTGCATGGGTTGTTCTCTACAACTCTCTACTACATCTCTACAGCTTATGAATTTTGCATGATCATAACATTACAATGATACAAGGGTGAGGGTGTCTATATCCGTTTTCCCTCCTACTCTTCTAAACTATCTAATCTATTAAATTAAATCTACCTACTTGCATTCATTATGCATAAATGCCTCTACATTCGACAGATGAGATCAACGCTCAAGATCTGTTTACAACATCTAGATATAAATGTAAGTACACTTCCCTGAGCTATTTCATTAATTTCCATCCATTAATCTTCAAAACACTTCAAAATGTGTGCGGGTGCTTTTCCAGCTGTCTTCCACCTTTATGTTGCTTGGTTGGCTGCGTACGATGCTCCTGCATCATACTCTCTTGCTTGAAAATTTTCATGAACTCCCGTTCATGAGCTCTTGCATAGTCTGTCCATGCCTATGAATTGTTGTTTCATCCTCCCAACTGGAATATTCAACTGGATGTCCCTTCCATTTGACTAAATATTCAAAATACTCTTTTCTCTTGGTCTTTTTGCTAACCCTTTTGTCAATTATGCTTTCGATCTGTGGCTCGACAGCTACAAACATTTGTTTTTTCCATTGAATTTATTTCTGTTCCCCCTCTTCTCCTGCTTCTTCAGCTCTGTAAGGGTACAAATCCGCGATATTGAATATCGGTGAGATTCCGACCCCATCAGGTAATTGAATCTCATATGTGTTTGCCCCAAATTTTCTTATGACCTTGCATGGCCCAATCTTTTTCATCTTTAGCTTGTTATACGTTCCCCTTGGGAACCTCTCCTTCCTCAAATGTGCAAGAATCAAATCACCAACTTCAAACTGAAGTTCTCTCTTGTGTTGATCTACTCTATGCTTGTATTCTCGACTTGAACTCTACAATCACTCCTTAACTTGGCTGTGAAGCTCCTTCATTCCTTCTGCAAAGTCTTCTGCACTAGCACTTTTGAATTCAGCTTTTTCTGCATCTTTGAATTTAGAAACGCCCCTTGGCTACATTCCATATACAATCTGGAATGGACTATTCCCTGTGCTTCTATTGAGTGAATCATTATAAGTGAATTCCTCCTATGGAAGAATGTGATCCCATTGACTGTGGTGTTCAATGAATAAGCTTCTTAACAAATCTCCCAAGATCCTGTTTACGAGCTATGTCTGTCCATCTTTCTGAGGATGATATGCTGAGATGAAAGACAAACTTGTCCCCAACTTCTTCCATAAGGTCCTCCAGAAATTCCCTATGAACTTGGTATCTCGATCAGAAATGATATTGTTGGGCAAGCCGTGAAGTCTGACAACTTCCTTGAAAAATAGGTTCACAATATGAGTGGCGTCACTGGTTTTCTGGCATGGTATGAAATGTGCCATCTATGAAAATTTGTCGACTACCACAAAGATTGAATCACATCCTCTTTATGTCCTTGTTATTCCCAATATGAAATCCATGCTCACTGCGTCCCACGGCCTTTCAGGTATGGGTAATGGTTGATATAATCCTGTGTTCTTCCTTTTTCCTTTCATGTGGTGACAAATTCTGCACCTGTCCACAAATTTATTCACATCTGTTCTCATCCCTGGCCAATAATATGAGTTATTCAACTTTGAGAATGTCTTTTCATGACTGAAGTGTCCGACCAATCCTCCACTGTGTTTTTCCTTCAGCAGGTTCTCCCTCATGGAGCATTTAGGAATACATAGTTGATTTCCCCTGAATAAGAATCCATCCTGGATCATATACTCAGTCCATTGGCTTCTATCCCTGAGAATTGGATTCTTAGATGCCTCATATGCCTCTTTAAAATCTGGGTCATCCCTGTACATTTATTTGAGGTTATCAAAATCCAAAGTCTTGACTCTGAATTCCTGCATAAGAAAACATTTCCTACTCAAAGCATCAACAACCTTATTAGCAGTTCCAGAAATATGCTTAATTACAAAACTAAAATTATGCATGAATTCAACCCATTTAGCATGCTTTTGGTTCAACTTCTCTTGTCGAGTCATGAATTGCAAAGTGTGATTATCACTGTAAAAAACAAACTCCTTGGGAACCAAACAATGTCTCCATTTCTTCAGTGCTTGTATGACTGCATATAATTCTTTGTCATACGTGGAGTACTTAATATTCGTTTCACTTAGTTTTTCACTGAAATACACGACCGACCTATATTCTTATCTTAAGACTGCTCCAATTGCAAATCCACTCGCGTCACACCTAACCTAGAATGTCTTGCTGAAATCCAACAAAATCAGAATTGGTTGCTCAATGATCTTCTTCTTCAGCAGCTTGAAACTCTTCTCTGCTTCCTCCATCCAGTGAAAATATTTATGTCTTTTCTTCACCATATCCATCATTGGTGCGCTAATTCCACTGAAGTTTCGGATGAATTTCCTCTAGAAGCTATCCAAACCATGGAAGATCCAAACTTCAAACACGCTATTCAGTGATGACCAATTCTTAATCACATTTATCTTTTCTGGATCCATTTTCAATTCATTTGCAGAAATAACAAAACCCAAATAAATGAGTGTTGTCCTCATAAATGATGATTTCTTCATATTGATCAACAATTTCTCTTGTTGTAACCCCCTCATTACTACAACTAGATGCTTTAAGTGTTCTACTTCTGTTTTGCTGAAAATTAGTATATCATCAAGATATACAATGATTAATTTCCCAATGAAATCCTGCAAGACTTCATTCATCAACCTCATGAAAGTACCAAGCGCATTCGTTAGGCCAAATGGCATGAAAAGCCATTCATACAACCCCTCATTTTTCTTTAATGTTGTATTCCATTCATAACCTTCTCTCATTCTAATTTGATGATATCCTCTTTTCAAATCAATCTTTGAAAAAAACTTTGATCCACTCAAGCAATCCATCAAGTCATCCATATTTGGCAATAGAAACCTGTATCTGAGGGTAATCTTATTGATTTCCCTTGAGTCTGTACACATTCTTCAGCCACCATATTTCTTTGAGCTGAGCACTATCAGAACAACACATGGACTCAAGATTTCTCGAATCAATCCTTTGTCCATTAAGTTCTGAACCTGCCTCTTAAATTCTTCATTTTCCTACAGCATCAACCGATATGCTTCTTTGTTCAGCAAACTGGCTCCAGGTATAAGATCGAAATGATGAATTATACTCCTGATAGGTGGCAACGAACAAGGTAGTTCGTCCACTACTATATCAACAAACTCTCCTAGCAATTCCTGGATTTCTTCTGATAAATCATCTATCCTTGTACTGGTAAAAACAATTCTAGGCTTCCTAACCACAATAAATTATGTGTCTTCCTTCTTCTTAACCTCATCAAGAAGTTCCTTCCCACTCATGAGAAGTACAGAGTTTCTCATTTATGTTTTCACCTCTTTATCCTTAATCAGCAGCAACATGTGAGTCCTACCATTTTTCTCCAGGGTGTATGTGTTCTTTCTCCCATCATGAACTACATTTCTATCATATTGCCATGGTCTACCCAATAATAGATTACAAACATCCATGGGAATGATGTCACATAATATCTCATCTTTATATCCTCCTATTTTAATTTCAACTAAACACTGTTTAGTGACATTTACCTGATGTCCTTTTTGTAGCCACGAAACTCTGTATGGGCTTGGATGTGCAACAGTCTCTAGCTCCAGCTTTTCTACCGTCTCTGTAGATACGAGATTGTCTGTGCTACCGTTTTCCACTATGAATTTGCATACTCTATCCTTAGTTTTGTAAGCTGTCTGAAACATATTGTTTCTTTGGGCTAGGTTCTCTAGTTCCTTCTCTAGTTTCAAGAGAACTTTCCTCGTCATTAAGGATATTCCGCCCTCAGTGTCCTCTGCCTCAACATTATTCCCTTGAGCTTCGACAATGTGAGTTTCACCGCCATTTTTCTTCCTATTTGGACACTCATAGGATTTATGTCCGACTTTTCCACAAACAAAGCATTTCACTTCACCTCCTCTGCCTCTTCCTCTTCCTCTGGCTCGAGCAAAAGTATTCCTATCAGCATATTTCCTTCCCTGTGAGCTTCCTCCTCTCTTAGGTTGAGTTTGAGGTTTCTTCTCTTCTTCCTTAGGTTTTTGAGTTATGTCTTGGGAAATTGTCTTGCCTTGCTTTGACTTCCACCTCGGCCTCTTTAACCTTGCTTCTGGTTCAGCTTCTCTTCAGATTTTAGAGCCATCTGATAAGCATCTTCCACATTTCAAATTCTCATCATGCTCATTTCATATTGAATGTCATATCACAGACCATTCATGTATCTAGCAACTTTTTCATCATCGCTTTCCCAATGACCTGCTCTGATGTTTATCCTGTAGAATTCTTCAGTGTATTCTTTCACTGACATCAGCCTCTGTCTCAAATTATGCATCCTTCAAAACAGAGTGATTTGATAATCCCTGGGTATAAATTTGGCTTTCATCTTGACAACCATTCTATCCCAGTTTTTTATTTTCTGCTTTCCTTTGCAGCATATGTCAGCCTGCAGTTCATCCCACCACAGTGTTGCATGCCCTTTAAGTCTAGTAATGGCATGTTTGACTTTCTTATCTTCCTCGACATCCTCATAGTCAAAGTATTTGTCTAGAGCTATAATCTAGTCTAGAAGCTCTTCAACATCCAAGTTTCCCTCATACATGGGAATGTCCATTTTTTCCCTAGCACCTATCCTTGCAACAACCCTGAATAGGTGTTCTTCTGCACATATTTGACTGCAAATTCTTCGTTTACAGATTCATTTTCACTTTCAGCTTCACTGATATCCCCAACGTCAACTGTGCACCTTTGTGTTGTCTCCATAGCATCAAGCCTGACACGTAATTCACGCATTTCCCTTTCCACTGCTGGATCAGGTATTTGCCTGTCTCTTCTTCTCAGTGGCATGGTTGTAAAATTCCTCCTTTCTCTCTGCTATAGGAAGAAAATAATTTGTTCTGTGCCCTGATACCACAACTGGTGCATATCAGACTACTCCTTTTCCTCTAGCTCCCTCTGCCTGAAATATATAGATAAAATCAGGCTCTGATACCACAACTGGCACAGACCCCCTGTGCTCAGGCCGAGATCAGTGCATGATATTTTCCAAACCACACAAAGAGTTAATTAAACCCTTTCTTTAAGCCATGAAATATTTCCGGCTTCATGAGTTGTAGGTTATCGACGCAATGTCACAAATCTAACAATCGCCGAAACGTGAAATGTCAATGAAGGTTGACTCCTCCAACGCGACGAGAACACGCCACCTGTTACCCACTAGTTTCATCTTTCGGGACTTTGAGCGAACAACCAACAGTCATTCCTCTTCCCTTATGATTCCCCGAACTCTGAAATTTCACCTTTTGTGGGATTGATGGTTGTGATCCTCCCTTGATCCAACGGTCCCGATGTTTTTGGGATTTCGTGAACCAGGAGTTTGAAACTCTTGAATCCAAAATCACTTGTCACGCCAATCCCCGAATTCCCGAAATAGTGAAATTTTCCCATGAGATCAATGACTCCTGTTGATTCTCTTCCAAAACCTGCTACTCCTCCTGAGATTTTGAACGTTAAAATACGCTCAGCCTTAACTTCCTCATAGATCTGCGAGATCCAATGGTTCATGGGATTTCGGTACTTTTCCATGAAGTGTTTCCATCGTTCAATTCCACACCTGATAATCCCTTTCGCAATTCAGGAATTAGAGTGACCAAGGATTTTGGCCTGCACTCCAAACTTATGAATCCCGAAATTCACGAAATGATCTAACGGCTCAAATTGATCACGATCAATGGTTCATGTTGATTCTTGATATCAGGGTGGTGGTTCATTCAACTCTTATCCACCTTGCGACTCCTCTGGATCCTAAGGTCCTCGCGATTTCGCGATCTCTCCACGGAGAATTCTAACTGCCCGATTTACTTCTCAATGACTTCTACCCAAATGACTCAATGTTCTCCCTCTTGAACTTGACTTCTATGAGATGATTTCGATCTCCATCTCCCTTTGAACATTTCAAAGGTGTTATCCTTCCTGAGCTTCCTCTTATAACTCAAACTTCCAAAAGGATCCCTGCATGCACTTCTTGCAACAAACTTTCAAATAACCTCTGGTTATTTGAGTCTTCGGCCCTGTGCACTTTTTGCAACAGTAGTCCTTCAACTTTTCCCCTTAGTTGATAAGTTCTAAAGCTTCAACTAGCCTGCGCACACCTTGCACAACTCTATGCTTCTCCTACACCTCAGTTGGTAAGAGAACAATGATATCTCTCCTGATATTTCTGAGATAAAACTTAGACCCTCATCAATGCACACCTTGTAGGAATCCTCAGGGAGAGAAACAATTGAAACTCATTCTTCTTCTCTTTCTGAATTCATACATTCAACATGAAATCATACACACAACACGACATTGAAATAAATGCATAATAGAGAAACAAATCAACTGTAAACATACCATTCAACAAATGTAAACAATAAGCATCATAACACCATGAAAGTTGAGTCAAAGCTTCATATATTAACTCAAGTGCTCATGTACATGGGTTCTTCTCTACATCTCTCTGCTACAGCTCTACAGCTTATGAATTCTGCATGATCATAAAATTACAATGATACAAGGCTGAGGGTGTCTATATCTGTTTTCCCTCCTACTCTTCTAAATTGTCTAATCTATTAAATTAAATCTACCTACTTGCATTCATTACGCATAAATGCCTCTAAATTTGATAGATGAGATCAACGCACAAGATCTGTTTACACCATCTAGATATAAATGTAAGTATGCTTCCCTTAGCTATTTCATTAATGTCCATCCATTAATCTTCAAAACACTTCAAAATGTGCGTGGGTGTTTTTCCAGCTGTCTTTGGCCTTTATGTTGCTTGGCTAGCTGCATACGATGCTCCTGCATCATTTTCCCTCATAGTAAGCATGTCAATTGTTGTGGAATGACATTTTGTGTAACCGTGTTTTTCATATCCTATATTCGAAGGCTTCATATGCAGTAAATATTTGTTGACCTATTTTTCCACCTTAATCTCTTGGCCATGGCTTCATTTTTCCTAGAATCGCACACTTCCTTCTCTTTGTTATGCATCAATGGGGTTTAAAAAACATCTATGATATCCAATGAAGGTAAATGGTTGATGTAGTGATGTTCAATGTGAGAGCCAATGCTATTCTTTCTTGATACCATTTAGCAGTTGAATCCCATCCACAACCGGAAGTCAGAGCGCAAAACAAGTTTTGGAAAATAATTAGTTTGTACTGTATTAATCAGATATGATATTAACGATGTTAGAAATATTCACACAAAATGCAAGCTATCTCACTTATTTTCCCGGGCCCTCCTGTGAGGGAGTCAAGCGCAGTCCCACTCTAATACCTTGTTTATTTTTATATAAGATGATATATGATTGATATATTATTAAAATGATGAGTGTTCCATATACAAAGAACATATGGTGACCATCCATGAAAGGATGCATCCCTTGGATAATAAATAGCTATTTATTTATTATATATATTAATAATTTCTATTATAAATATCATGGCATATATATATATATGGAAGAATGTCTCCCGATGTTGTCCAATCATCAACACCATTTGATTAGATATCTCTTGGGATCAAAGTGGAAGATGCCTACCATGGACCAGTTCATTTATTCTCTCCCACATGAGGAGGAAACACTCATTAAGATGGGCCTAATCAAGGATCCCAAAGCACATGCACTCACTATGCATGATGGAAAAGGATCATCCAAATATAAAGGAAAGGGGAAATCACATCCAAAGCCAAAGAAGTAGGGATATTCCAAACCCTTCAATGATTCTTTAGGTTCCAAAGACTCTTCAAATTCCAAGAAGTAGAAGAAGGGAAAGCAATAAACTTATTTCAATAAACTGAATCATGAAGAATATACATGCATGAAGAAGAAAATCGATCTTATGGAACATGCACTTCAATAGAACAAGCTTGGAAACTTCATTCCTGAAGGATCCAAGAAGAAGAAGGAAGAATATATTGATCATAAGAAAGGTAATCATCATGCTCTTGTTTCAATTAACTTCTCATTTGATTCATGGATTATAGATTATGGCGCATCACATCATATGGGAGGGAAAGAAGAATTTTTTACTTCTTTGAGTTCATGATCAAGACCCCCTATTCTCATGGGGGGTGATACTCCAGTAGAGGTAGCAGGAGAGAGAAGAGTGGAACTCCCTAATGGAAGTTTTGAGAATGGTTTACATGTTCAAAATATTTCTATAAATCTTCTCTCAGTTGATCATATCACTCAGAAAAGTAAAAAGGTTGAATTTACATCAGATTCAATTTATGTACTTGACATGCAAGAAAATTCCATTTTTTCAATTGGTGAGGTAGATCACAAATCAAGGTTGTATAAATTCACTAAGTTTGTTGACCATGAATCCTCTTTACTACTTACACATGAGGATAGTACTTTGCATGTACCACCAGTGCAACATGCAAAGATTGTTGTGCTTCCATCTGTTCCAGACATTAGAAATGATTCCATACACTCGGATTTTGTACATGGAGTAGAGAAGGTAGTACAACTATATAAGGATCCAACATCGAGGCTTTAGTAGATTCCCAAGAGGGAACAATCCACACTTCATTCACTAGGTGTCCTTGTAGGGGATCCATTGGATTCAAGGAGGAATTGATCTTAGCATGTGGAGCCTTCTCATGTTCTTCCAAATTCTAAACCAATGATGCTCATGCATTTCTATATGATTCAATATTTGGATCCATGACTCTACATCGAGGCTGTGGGAAATACATTATGGGAAGAAGCCATGTAGGAGAAGTATGACTCACTCCTAAAGAATCATACTTGGGATCTGGTTCCACTTCCACCAGAAAGGAATATTTTCATGTGCAGATGGGTCCATAGGATTAGGAGGTACAAGGAAAGACATGTTCCTAAAGGACTTCATCAGATCCATAAATATTTCTACATCTTCATGAATACGTTCAGTGAGCAAAAGTTTTAGATTTTGTGATATCGTCTTGGAGTGAAGAACACAATTTCCCAGTAGCTTCTTTTTCTTCTTTTGATGCATTGTCTTTTGAGGGGGGCTTTTGTTCCCATATGGTTTTCCTTCTTTCCTCACTTTTTATTCAATGTTAATTAGTTGCATTTTACATGAGTACCTAATATGGCCTCACTGTTGGGACTCATTTTTCATTACTCCATAGTGATGTCCAGGGAGGGTGTTGGAAATATTTCTATTTCCATCTCACTAGTTTGCTATTAGTTAACTGGAACTAGTTCTATTTTAGACCATCACTATTATGCATGAATTCATTCCTAAGAGGAGCTCACTGGTTGTTCACTTTTTTTAACTATGGAGTGTTATGTCCTATATGAGTGTGTATCACTCATTCATTCATTAAATTCAATATTTATTATCTGATTGGAGTAGTTTGAATATATTTTCTCATTCTTACATATTGAATCTCTTGTCCTTTTCTTAATAATATTTGGTTGTACTTGCTTTAGCTAGGTCTCCTGTGTCAGTTTCAATGAAACATTGACAACCAGGTTAGGTTTTCCCATTTTGATACAATTTTCCTTTGGGATAATCTTTACTTGGGATCCCAAGTCAATTATGATATGTCGAACCATAAAACATTTGACTTTGAGGACCACTTATGGATCATAGTCATTGTGGGGTCTTTCCTCTAGAGTTAGGTGGATTTATTTTTTCATGTATTTTGTTCTTCCTTACATTCCAATAATCTAGATATTGACTCTTCCTATTTTAAAAGGTTAAGGAAGTCATCAAGAACTACATTATTCCCTTCCTATTATTTTATTTGTTTACATTCTTGTCAATTTTCTTCCTTTGTTATACCATTAAATAAATTGGTGTTATGATTGAATTCCTTAAAAATGATAAATATTCAATGAATACAACCAAATTTGAGGGGGAAACCTCCTTTTACAATATATCCAATTTAAAATAGACAATGAGATGCTTATATAAATGATTCTCCTTTATTATAAATAGGAGATAAAGTGAGCATGATATAACCTACCACTAAGCTGACCTAATCATAACTAATAAACTAATAATGAATGAGTGTTAGGTTATTAACATAGGGCCTTCAGGGCCTTAACATATCCCCTCTCTTTTTCAAAAATATTTTCCCTCAAAGATTGTAATTGAGGGTGTGTATTCATGAAATAATTTTCACAAGTAGATTCTCTTGGCAGCATATTATTCCAGTGCTTGATTAGTTACTCCATAATGGTTCTATTTCGCAAAGATATAGAATGCCTATCTATAATTTTTTATGGTTCAAGAATCAACTTCCCTTCTTCAACTAATTCTACACATTTTGTCTGCACTGGCATAGTTTGTCTTGAAATCTTTTCCAGGAAAGATATATGAAAAACCTATTTAATGTGAGAAGAAGGAAAATCTAACTCATATTCCTCTGGTCCATTATTAAGAATATTCTTGTAAGGTCCATAAAATTTTGGAGCTAATTTTTTATTCTTATTTTGTTTGAGAATATATTTCTTATAAGGTTGCAGTCTCAGAAATACCCAATTACCCTCCAATTGTATTTCACTTCTATGTTGATATGCTTGTTTCTTCATTATGTTTTGTTTCATTTGAAGGTTTTCCTTAAGAATTGTCAAAGTTTCTTTAGAACTTTCCATATGTGACTGTATTGCCTCCACTTTGTAATTGTCCTATAAAATGTATGAGATACTAGCAATTGAGTATCCATAAAGGACTTCATATGAGGACATATTAGTAGATGTGTGATAGGTGGTATTATACCACCATTCTTCTTGAGGAATCCACTTCACCCATTGATATTACTTGTATGAAGAATAACAATGTAGATAAAATTATGAACACCTTTTAACTATTTTTGTTTAACCATCTATTTGTGAATGATATTTTGAGCTCATAGTTGGTGTTGTTCCACTCATCTTCCATAATTATTTATAAAACGTTATTGCAAATTTTGGATCTCTGTCACTTACAATTACTTTAGGAAATCCGTGAAGTCTATGAATTTCCATCATGAACACTTCCGCTACTTGACTTGTTATACATGTACATTGAGCTCCTAAAAAATGTACATATTTCATGAGTTTATCCATGACTACAAAAATGTCATCCTTACGTTATGATCTTGGTAAACCTATAATGAAATCCATTGATATCTCTTCCCATCGATGAATAGGTATATGTAAAGGATGAAGTAATTGTTGGGCCCCAACTTTGACATATTTTTGCACTATCAATACACACCTCTTTTTCATATTTATTCCTCGAGATAAACTATTTCACTATCATTATCACTATATTACCCATGATTTTGATACCCACTCACCCAAAGGTAAACCATCATCAATATGTTATAAAATTTCTTATTTTTAATGAATTTAAAAATGGAAATTTGTTTTTATTGACAATGTTTCCTAAACATTTTACCATTTTTGGATAGTTGGTTTTCATTGATGTCAACCCTGGTCAACCCTAGAAGAATACCTGAAGCAATTTTGGAAGCATATGAAAGTGATGGGTGTATTTTAATAAGTATCAAAAGTGTTCCCCTTATGGCGTATATTTATGCATGTCCTTCCTAGAAAGATTATTTGAAGAAGTCTACAAGAATCCCAAAGCTGTGGTGATGAATCCCAAAGTTGTTTGAGGAAAAAGAGGATGATGTACTGTACTAATGCATTCAAAACTCTCATATATGAATATTCCTCATCATTTTGTTTCCAATGGTAGGTGGTAATCTATGTGGTTCCTCACGGTTGAAGAGATATCCCCTATTGAATATGGAAGCCCCAAAGTATGGTTAAGAATCCCATAAATGGTTGTAACAAGAAGTGACAAGTCGACCCCCAAATTAAGGAAAAGAAGAAAAGTGGTTAAAACAAGATATTATAGGTTGGCCCTAAAGAACGTAAAGGTGTTACTTAGAAAAGTATAAATACGCTTCAAGGAGCCTCTCAATAGCACAAGCAAGTTCATTGGATATCTATCAAATGAGAAAGTGATCTATTGATGAATATTTTCATAGCAAACTTGAGGAAGTGAATATGAGGAAAACAAGGAGTGCGGAAGTACTAGAGTTGTAGATAGCAAATGGTTTTTGAAAACCCTAATTTAGTTGACCCCCACGGGTCAGGATAAGGGTGTTGCATGAATCACCCTTGCAGGTTGACTCGTGCCCATCACTTGAGGCACTGTTGGTTGTAGGACTTAGTCCCATAAGGCTCAGGAAATGTTTTTGAAGATGCTCATCCATTGATGTTGAAGAAGGAAAAGGTATGAATGTTTATGATTTGATGCACTAGGTATGTTATAGACTTAAAGGTATGTTTTTATATGTATTTTGAGGGTTGTATAATGAATGTTATGGAACATACTTGAGGCATGTCCTGGATATTTTGGACATATGCCTTGAGGCACATATTGGATGTTTGGTACATGGTTTGAGGCATATGTGCCGAGGAATATTGCATGCACATATCTTGGATGTATTGATGCATATATTTGGCACATGGTTGAGGTACATTTTGGGCACTTGTGTACATGGCATGTATTGGCAAATTGGTTGAATAATATCATTGATGTCTTGGCACATGCTTGACATATATGGTTTGGTGCACAAATTGGAAGGTTTAGAACATGGTTTGATGTTGGTACATGTTGAGACACATATTGGTGATGTTATGGTACATGTTTGATGCATATATTTGGTATATTTGTTGAGGCAGATATTGATGATGTTGGCACATGCTTGAGGCACATATTTGGTAGATGATTTGATTTGAGACATATATTTGGCACATGTAGGCGGTAAATTTCTTGGTGATATTGGTACATGTTTGATTCATATGTTGGCACATTCTAGAGACATATTTTTGGTACATTGTTAGATACACATCTTGGTGATGTCGAACATATGATATGAGATATGTTGTTGGTGATCTTGGCATATGATCTATATCAGACGATCTAGTTTCATTGAGGTTGATGTATAAGTGGAAGTGACAGGTTAATGTATTAGTGGATGTGACATGTTGATGATAGTGACGATGTCAGTTTCAGTGATAGGTTGTTTGTCACTGACAGGTTGATTATCAATATCAATGAAAATGACAATGGAAGTGATAGGTTGATGTATTAGTGGCAGTGATAGGTTGATGAATGTGATAGTTTTATTGAAAGGTTCATTATCAATATCAATGACAATGGTAGTGGCAGTGAGATGTTGACTCTCCATTTATATTTCATGGTGGAAGGAAGGGGTAAGGAAATGGGTTTGTAGCCTCCTTCCGGTTGGAGCTGGAGAACATAGGGAGTTGTAGATTTCTTCAATTTGGAGCCTATAAATTAGGGGGTATTAGACTCCTTTTTGGAGCCAGAGAACACAAGGAGTTGAATATTCCTTTTGGTTAGAGCCTATAAATCATGGGGTTGGATCCTCCTTCCAGTTGGAGCTGGGGAATTTGGGGAGTTGTAGTTTCCTTCAGGTTCGAGTCTGTAAACAGGGCATTGGAGCCTCCTTCTAGTTGGTGCTGGAGAATTTGGAATTTGGTTCTTCCTATGAATGTAATATTTTGATATATAAGAAAGCATTCTATGGTTTTCTCCCATTTGGGTTTCCATGCAAAACTCTGGTGTACTGTGCATCGATGGATATGATGTGATTCATTGTTTATGGTTGTATGTTTATGATATATTGAATGAAATCATAACTGAAAACTGATTGATAAACTTTATGATTACATTTTTTTTATTTAAAGTGGTAAAAAATGATCAATATTGATTCACCTCCCTATCAGTATTGGTGAATATTTTGACACCCATAACTAGAGAGTGTAGATCTTGTAGCATAATCAATCACAAAAAAGTGTGCGTTCTTACAAATCCAATCGATAACATGGGTTTTTCCTCTAGATCCTCCTAGATGGTTTGATTATTATCCAATTAACTCCAGGTTGAACAAGTAAGATTCCAACTCATGGTCAAACCTCTAGAAAAATGCGCAACCTCTAGCATAGATTAGATTAAGAAATCAAGATAAATAATGGGTGAGTGATTATGCATGAATTTGTGCTAGAATATTGAGATTGAATTCCCACAAATTTGAGACACCCATGCATTCTTATCTCTAGCGTAGATTCAAGTGAACAATTCTAGATGTGAATTTTTCTCTTTGGTGGATAATTCAATGGAGATATGCTTATCCTTTGTTTTAATTAAGATATGTTTGAGATATAAGAAACAAGGGATTGTATGTTATCCCTTTGTATTGAAATGACCATAAATTGAGTCATGTAGTGATATCAAATTAGATTAGATATGCGGATTAGATAGAAGAATATCATTGTGTAGAAGAGGATTGTGAATCCCTCTCTGTAACTACGTCTTTGAAATTTTTCATTTGAAGGTTTTCCTTAAGAATTGTCAAAGTTTCTTTAGAACTTTCCATATGTGACTGTACTGCCTCCACTTTGTAATGGTCCTATAAAATGTATGAGATACTAGCAATTGAGTATCCATAAAGGGATTCATACGAGGACATATTAGTAGATGTGTGATAGGTGGTATTATAGCACCATTCTGCTTGAGGAATCCACTTCACCCATTGAGATTACTTGTATGAAGAATAACAATGTAGATAAAATTATGAACACCTTTTAACTATTTTTGTTTAACCATCTATTTGTGATTGATATTTTGAGCTTATAGTTGGTGTTGTTCCACTCATCTTGCATAATTATTTCCAAAACGTTCTCGCAAATTTTGGATCTCTGTCACTTACAATTACTTTAGGAAATCCGTGAAGTCTATGAATTCCCATCATGAACACTTCCACTACTTCACTTGTTATACATGCACATTGAGTTCCTAAAAAATCTGCATATTTCATGAGTTTATCCATGACTACAAAAATGTCATCCTTACGTTATGATTTCGGTAAACCTATAATGAAATCCATTGATATCTCTTCCCATCGATGAATAGGTATATGTAAAGGATGAAGTAATTGTTGGGACCCAACTTTGACATATTTTTGCACTATAAGTACACACCTCTTTTTCCTATTTATTCCTCGAGATAAACTATTTCACTATCCGTATCACTATATTACCCATGATTTTGATACCCACTCACCCAAAGGTAAACCATCATCAATATGTTATAAAATTTCTTATTTTTAATGAATTTAAAAATGAAAAGTTGTTTTTATTGACAATGTTTCCTAAACATTTTACCATTTTTGGATAGTTGGTTGTCATTGATGTCAACCCTGGTCAACCCTAGAAGAATACCTGAAGCAATTTCAGAAGCATCTGAAAGTGATGGGTGTATTTTAATAAGTCTCCAAAGTGTTCCCCTTATGGTGTAGATTTAAGCATGTCCTTCCCAGAAAGATGTTTTGAAGAAGTCTACAAGAATCCCAAAGATGTGGTGATGAATCCCAAAGTTGTTTGAGGAAAAAGAGGATGATGGACTCCACTAATGCATTCAAAGCTCTCATATATGGATATTCCTCATCATTTTGTTTCGAATGGTAGGTGGTACTCTATGTGGTTCCTCACGGTTGAAGAGATATCCCCTCTTGAATATGGAAGCCTCGAAGTATGGTTAAGAAGACCATAAATGGTTGTAAAAAGAAGTGACAAGTCGACCCCCAAATTAAGGAAAAGAAGAAAAGTGGTTACAACAAGATATTATAGGTTGGCCCTAAAGCATGTAAAGGTGTTACTTAGAAAAGTATAAATATGATTCAAGGAGCCTCTCAATAGCAGAAGAAATTTTATTGAATATCTATCAAATGAGAAAGTCATCTATTGATGAATATTTTCATAGTGAATCTGAGGAAGTGAATATGAGGAAAACATGGAGTGTGGAAGTCTTGGAGTTGTAGATAGCGAAGGGTTTTTGAAAACCCTAATTTAGATGACCCCCACGGGTCAGGATAAGGGTGTCTCGTGAATCACCCCCATAGGTTGATTGGTGCCCATCACATGAGGCACTATTGGTTGTAGGATGTAGTCCCACGAGGCTTAGGAAAATTTTGTGAAGATGCTCATCCCTTGATGTTGAAGAAGAAAAAGGTATGAATGTTTATGATCTGATGCACTAGGTCTGTTACAAAATTAAAGGTATGTTTTTATATGTATTTTGAGAGTTGTATAATGAATGTTATGGAAAATACTTGAGGCATGTCCTGGAGATTTTGGACATATTCCTTGAGGCACATATTGGATGTTTGGTATATGGTTTGAGGCATATCTGTTGAGCAATATTGCATGTACATATCTTGGATGTATTGATGCATATATTTGGCACATGGTTGAGGTACATTTTGGGCACTTGTGTACATGGCATGTATTGAAATATTGGTTGAATAATATCATTGATGTCTTGGCACATGCTTGACATATATGGTTGGGTGCAAAAATTGGAAGGTTTAAAACATGGTTTGATGTTGGTACATGTTGAGACACATATTGGTGATGTTATGGTACATGTTTGATGCATATATTTGGTATATTGTTTGAGGCAGATATCGGTGATGTTGGCACATGCTTGAGGCACATATTTGGTAGATGATTTGATTTGAGACATATCTTTGGCACATGTATGTGGTAAATTTCTTGGTGATATTGGTACATGTTTGATTCATATGTTGGCACATTCTAGAGACATATTTCTGGTACATTCTTAGATACACATCTTGGTGATGTCGAACATATGGTTTGAGATATGTTGTTGGTGATATTGGCATATGATCTATGTCAGACAATATGGTTTAATTGAGGTTGATGTATAAGTGGAAGTGACAGGTTAATGTATTAGTGGAAGTGACATGTTGATGATAGTGACAATGTCAGTTTCCGTGACAGGTTGATTGTCACTGACAGGTTGATTATCAATATTAGTGGCAGTGAGAGGTTGAATCTCCATTTATATTTCAGGGTTGAAGGAAGGGGAAAGGAAATGGGTTTATAGACTCCTTTCGGTTGGAGCTGGAGAACATAGGGAGTTGTATCTTTCTTCAATTTAGAGCCTATAAATTAGGGGGTCGTAGCCTCCTTCCGGTTGGAGATAGAGAATAAAAGGAGTTGAAGATTACTTTTGGTTGGAGCCTATAAATCATGGGGTTGGATCCTCCTTCCAGTTGGAGCTGGAAAATTTGGGGAGGTGTAGCTTCCTTCAGGTTGGAGTCTGTAAACAGGGGATTGGAGCCTCCTTCTAGTTGGTGCTAGAGAATTTGGAATTTGGTTCTTCCTATGAATTTAATATTTTGATATATAATAACACATTCTATGGTTTTCTCCCATTTGGGTTTCCATGCAAAACTCTGGTGTACTATGCATCGATGGGTATGATGTGATGCATTGTTTGTGGTTGTATTTTTATGATATATTGAATGAAATCATAAATGAAAACTGATTGATAAACTTTATGATTACATTTTTTTATTAAACGTGGTAAAAAATGATCAATATTGATTCACCCCCCTCTCAGTATTGTTGAATATTCTGACACCCATAACTAGAGAGTGTACATCTTGTAGCACAATAAATCACAGAAAAGTGTGTGTTCTTCCAAATCCAATCGACAACATGGGTTTTTCCTCTAGATCCTCCTAGATGGTTTCATTCTTATCTAATCAACTCCAGGTTGAACAAGTAAGATTCCAACTCACGTTCAAACCTCTAGAAAAATTCCCAACCTCTAGCATAGATTAGATTAAGAAATCAAGATAAATAATGGGTGAGTGATCATGCATGAATTTGTGCTAGAATATTGATATCGAATTCCCACAAATTTGAGACACCCATGCATTCTTATCTCTAGCGTAGATTTAATTGAACAATTCTGGATGTGATTTTTTCTCTTTGGTGGATAATTCAATGGAGATATGCTTATCCTTTGTTTTAATTAAGATATGTTTGAGATATAAGAAATGAGGGATTGTATGTTATCCCTTTGTATTGAAATGACCATAAATTGAGTCATGTAGTGATATCAAATTAGATTGGAGATGGGGAGTAGATAGAAGAATATTATTGTGTAGAAGAGGATTGCTAATCCATCTCTGTAACTATGTATTTGAAATTTGTTGAGGCTAATACAAAGAGCCCGTTGTTGAATTTTGTGATACAAATTTGGTAGTCTTACGGTAGGGCATGTCCAACCAAGAGGGCCATATAACTTTGGTATGCACTACATAGTTAGTAAATTTATTTTAGCTGCATTCAGTTTCTACATTTACAAATTTAGTTATTGCTTCATAGAAAGATTTCATTTTTTTTTTTAATTATTGTTTTATTAACTCATACTTTTAAGTGGCAGTAATTGGATGAATAAGTGAAAGAAATATATGGAATATTACCACAATAATATTCCTAGCAACAATGAAATACTGTGACTAGTTTAATAAGTAAGTATAGATCCAATATTTGGTCTTGATTCTTGAATTATGATGAAAACCGCCTCCCCTACGGGGCTCATGCAAGCTTCAGGTCTAGGATCAAATTGCATAGGTGATGAATTAGCTCTCGGATCTCTTTTGGACCCTATCTTATATTCATAGGCCCCTTTGATTTCCATTTTATGCATGTAAGAACAAAATAGAAACCCACGGGTTCTTTTTATAATCCCCTTTTTCCTATTGGTCAAAACTACAGATGCTATCACATTTTCCTTGGAGGAATCAAATGTGATCGTAGGCTAGAACCAAGCACTTAGCTGAAAGGAACTATTTGGATCTTCGGGACTCCGAAGCTCTGTAAACTTCTCTAAACACAACAATCCAATCTCCCATAGTGGTCATCACCCGAATTCGGTCATAAATTGACGTTGACTGGAAGTTGCGAGTCTTGTCTCGTCCTTCCACTCTTCAAACTTATATAGTCAGATCTAACGGTTGGTGGGGATTCTCTTTCCTTCACGATCTACAATGGATATCTATTTCAGGACTCTCGGATTCAAGAGTTTTGAGAATCCAACACACACTGCCTCCCGAACTACCGAATGCCAAACTGGAGATATAAAACTCACACTCCTCCTAAAACTAATGACTGTGATCAAATATGGGCTTCGAGCTTCAGGGTTCCTTGCTCCAACTAACCACCAAACTCCCGAACTGTTGAATTCCAAATTAACGAAGGGCAGAGATATATGCTCCACGTTTACCCATCACCGAATGGTAAAAAATGACTCTTGTCTTTGGGACTTCGAGGATTTCCACACCAAAGCAACTTTAACCCACAATATTCTGGATAGTCGAATCACGAACACTAAAAAATATACATACATGTGTATCAAACAACTAACGGTCACGATTTACTCCAGAATTCAGGACTTTGGGAAATTCTCCACTCCGCGCAACAATGACCATATTATCTCTGAATTTCGAATCGCCAAACCACTTAGCGATATAATGTCTCACAATCTCCCAGTGATCAATGATGTAGATTCACTCCCAGACTTCAGAGCTTCGGGGAGTTTTACTCACTTACAAAAAATGGATTAAAACTATCGGAGAAGCGAAGTCCGAAGGAGTTGAGGTTTTAACAACTGCGCTCCTTTCCTTGATCCAATGATTGTGAGGGATTATGATACCTCCCAAATAGATCTTGTACAATGTCGTTTAAAAAAATAGATTTCTCCTCTTGGGGGATTACTCTCGCTATCCTTCCTTGAACTTCGTCACATGAATGAATTGAAATCTAGCACACACCTTGCGCTTCCATCCTAAGTTTTGTCACTTAAAATAAGTCACTTTTTCACTCCTTATGATATCTCTCCTATGACCTTGGAAATTGAAAAATTCACCTACGCAGTCCTTGTGCTATCTCTCCTCTTATCTATTTGAATTTGTTGATGGTTTGGCCTACACACTCCTTGCACTACTCTAAGTGTAGGAGCACTCCTTGTGCTCACTTTATGTAAAATTACACTATCTCTCCTAAGCTTGAAAGACTCTTGAACTCGGTCCCTCACACACTCCTTGTGTTGGCTTCCTATCACTCTCAATCTTATGTCGGTGTTCCCACCTAGAAAGCTCCTCACAGAACTCCTGAATGAGTTCTAGTGCACTCCTTGCAATGGATTTTCAGAGTTTTTCCAAAAATCTAACATGCACTTCTTTCACAACCTTGAGATCCCATAACACTCATAAATTAAAATAGACAAGGAATTCTATCTGCTCATGCAAAGGGAACATTTATACAAGCATGGAATTCATAAACATGCACAATAAACATTAAGATATAAACACTCATTCATAGAGAACACACATAGAGATTCATATGTAGGGAAATATGATTTTTCTATTAAGTCAGAATTCTTTTTACAATGTTTACAAGACAGGACTGCAAAAGAGTCTTAGTTCTTGTCTCCTCTCCTCTCTTTAGAGATATTATCTTCTCATGCTCCTCTCCTCTCTATGTTATAACAAACGTTTCTTCTCTTTTTTACATCATAGAATAAGTTGATTTATAGAATCTTGGTTTCTCGAGCCTTATCTCGAGATGAATTTAGTTCTATCACGTCTAATTAGATGCATTCCTATCACTAAGCCATCACAATAAAAATTCATCTACAATCTTCATATCTGAGGCGATCCTCAGGATGTGTACAAACTACGACCCATTAAAAGGAAATTTACACTTATCCTTACACAATACAAGGGATCTCTATCTTCCTCAATCCTTACAAACTTATTACATTAAATGATAAATTTAAAACAAAATGAGAATTTTATAGCTTCTCTCTCCTCAGGATCTTCTCCATCCATGTGTGTTTTTGTGCTGGTTGCTAACGCGATGATGAGTAGGAGTGATGCTCTTGTATTATAATCCCCTGCTAACAAAATTCATGAGCTCTTTCTCATGGCTCCTCTATTGTTGTTGTTCAGATCCTCCTAGATCCCAAACTCCATGTTTTTGTTTCCCACTTGTGTTGCAACATCTTTTCTTCATGGATATCCTTAGTCTCCAAGGCTTCCATACCTTAATATGTAGTGCACCATTGACTCTGCTTCTACACTCTACATTTTTCACATGTATCCTATTTCCGCTGATGCAAATCTATTCTGCATGTTTTCTCTGAGACATCCTTAGCATCAACATCTTTATTATTTCAATTTCGATGTTCAGCCTTGACTGTTGCTGGCACATAATGTTTCATTTCACTACAACAATTTTATTGTGGTCCACTACCTCACTGTTATCTTCTGTTTATTTCATTCTTGCAATAACATATTGCAGGGAATTCCCCTCAAGTTGTCATCTTCTCTCATCTGCCACTTTTCTAGCTACAATCTCATCTCCACCTATGGAATGTTTTAAAAGGTTCTCCAAAAACTCAATCTCTTTCCAGGATATCTCAAGAATTTCATCATGGTGTTCATTATATTATGCATCCTTTGCTCCTTGTTCAACATATTTCAGTAGATGTGCTCCCTCAACGTATTTGATAGGTATTCCTTCTTTTTCCTTATCCTCTATGGCATCATTGACTGGGTTTCCACCTTTACTTGAACCTACATCCATACACAAGTTGTCAGTTTTAAAAACATGTGGCTCTATGGCCTCATTTCACTCCTTTGTCAACACCTCCACATGTTGATCTAAACTCCCCTTAGAGTCCATGAGACCCTCAACTGGTCTCTTTTCATCATCAGCCTTTCCAAGGATTGGCCCTTGTCCAGGCTCACAAATGCATACTTCTCTATCATCTGCCTTGAGTTTATATGCCTCCTTTATTCAAACTTTCAGCAGGTGCCACTGTCTCCTGGAAGTCAACTGCTAAATAGGCCATTTAACAACCTTATTCATTACCCATCCACATTTTTGGGCTTCTTTATCTCTTTTCCATTGTTTTGTTAGCACATCAAGTCATGCCCTCACCTCAACTATCTCATTCGCAATATCCTTATTACTCATTTTCTCGATGCCCTTCACTTTGACATATTTTTTCACTTCACTATGAGTTTCCTCTGAACTCCTCACATGAAAATTTTTTGTCATCTTCTCTTCACGGAGTTTAAACTTCTCTGAAATTATCCTTATCTTCATACTATCTGTAAACAGGGGTTCTTCTCTTATCCCCTTCTTGGAATGCAACTAGTTTCCTTCTTTTTTATCCCACTTGGTTGTCAGTTGTCTGATGAACACTTGAAAACAGTCCTCACACAAAGCATCAATACTCTGTCTTATCTTCCTTTTCTTGTTGGATGTAGATAACATATCGCTCCAATACCATATGATGAAAAACCCGTCCCCTACGGGGCTTGCGTGACCTCCTGGTCTAGTATCAAATTTTATAGGAGATGAATTAGATATCAGATCCTTGTTGGATCCTCTCTTATGTTCACATGCCCCTTTGATTTCCCTTTTATGTAGGTCCACACAAAATAGAAACCTGCAAGTGATTTTTCTAAGCCCCTTTTTCCTTTTGGTCAAACCCACAAATGCTAGACCCTTTTCCCTAATGAAATTGCATATGACCACAGGATAGAACCGAGCGCTTAGATGGAAGGCATTATTCAGAGCTCCAGGACTCTGATTCTTCATGAAATTATCCAAACATAACACTCCAATCTCGTAGAATGGTTACCGACCGAACTCAGTCATAAAGTGATGTTGACTGGAAGTTGTGGGTCTTATCTCGTCCTTCCACTCTCCAAAATTCTACGACTAGATCTGAAGGCTGGCAGGGATTCTCTTTCCTCCATGATCTACGATGGATATCTATTTTGAGACTCTGGGCTTTGGGAGTTCTGATACTCCAACACACACTACTTCCCGAACTATCGAATGCAGAACTGGAGATCTACAACTCACACTCCTCCTACAGCCAACGACTGTGATCAACTTCCGGCTTCGGGCATCTTGGTTCCTTTCTCCAACTAAAGACCAAAATATCAAACTATAAAATATCAAATTAGCGAAGGGTGGATATCTACGGTCCATGTTTAGCCATCAACAAATGGTTAATATTGACTCCGGGCTTCAAGACTTTGGGACTTTCTACACCAAAGAAAATTTAACCCATAACCTTCTAGATAGCCAAATTCCAAACACTCATAAATCTACAGACACATGTACCCAACAACTGAGGGTTAGGATTTACTCTTAAATTCGGGACTTCGGGAAACTGTCCACTCTGTGCAACAATTACCAAATTCTCTGGGAGTGTTGAATCACCAAACAACTCAAGGATTCAACATCTTACACTCTCCCACTGATCAATGATGTATATTTACTCTGGGACTTTGAAGCTTTGGGGATTTTTCCTCACTTACAACAGATGACCTAAAACTGTCTGAGCAACAAAGTTCCATGGATTTGGGGGTTTAACAACCATGCTCCTTTCATTGATCCAATGAATGTGAGGGATTATGATACCTCCTAAACAGATCTCATCCACTCTCCTTTAAACAAATAGATTTCTCCTCATGGTGGATTACTCTTGTTATTCCTTCTTGAGCTTCGTCACTTGAATGACTTGAAATATGGCACACACCCTGTGCTTCCCTCTTGATCTTTGTCACTTAAAATAAGTCACCTGCGCACTCCTTTTTCTATCTCTCCTCTAATCTTGAGACTTTAAAAACTCACCTACGCACTCCTTGCACTATCTTTCCTCTGATCTTGGGACTTGAAAAAGTCACTTTCATAATCCTTGTGATATCTCTCCTCTGAACTATTTGAACCTATTGAAGGTTCAGCCTCCACACTCCTTTTGTGGAAACTGTGCACTCCTTCCACTGGTTTCCCCTTTGAGATTTTACACTAATGTGAGTGTAGGCGCACTCCTTGCGCTCACTTTGTGTAAACTTACACTATCTCTCCCAAGCTTGACAGACCCTTGAAATTGGTCTCTCATTCACCCTTTTCCTTGGCTTCCTATACCTCCTGATCTTATGACTAGTTCTAGAATTCCCACTTGGCATGCTCCTCACAGAACTCATGAATGAGTTATAGCGCATTCCTTGCATTGGATTTTTAGAGTTTTTCCATAACTCTAACGTGCACTCCTTGCACATCCTTGAGAGCCCAGAACACTCATAAATTCAAATAGATAGGGGATTATATATATTCTTGAAAAGGGAACATTTATACACTCATGAAATTCATAAACATGCATAGTAAACATTCAGAAACAAACACTCATTCACAAATAATACACATAGAGATTCATATGTAGGGAAATATACTTTTTCTATGAATTCTGAATGATTTTTACAATGTTTACAAGAGTGAACTGCAACAGAGTCTCAATTCTTCTCTCCTCTCCTCTCTTGAAATCTATTATCTTCTCATTCTACTCTCCTCTCTTTGTTCTAACAACCTTTTATTCTCTTTTCTTACATCATATAATACATTGATTTATACAATATTGTCTTCTCAAGCTTTCTCTCCAGATCAATTTATTGTTATCATGTCTAATTAAATGCATTCCTATCACTAAGTCATCACAGTAAATATTCATACACAATCTTCATATCCAAGGCGATGCTCAGGATATACAAACTACAACCCATTAAAGAAAATTTATAGTTGTCCTTACACAAAACAATGGCTCTCTCTCTTCCTCAAGCCTTACAAATTGTTGGTTTTTATGGGCTGAACCAGGTTATAATTACATGATTACTGACTTTCCTTTGACCATCGGCCTTTCTGGATACCAGAAGGAAACACGATGCACATAGTGCACTGCGCAGTCTCACCCAAGATTGATTCAATGGGTGGCCGCAGAACTCAGGTGTATGCAACCATGGGATGGGATGTGATTCTCTCTCAGGGTCATTAGATTTACTTAACTTCTAGGCCTCAAATACCCATTTATTATGATAACCCTAGTTGGATATTAGTAATTACCAGTGACACAAATATTCCAACATAATTTCATCAAACCATTTTAATACAATATTACATATAGGCTAAAAAATCGACGAGTTATTATGACGATTGTGATAAAATCAATTTTTTTGTCGAAAAAAATTAAAAATAAATAAATTTTACTGTTTTTTTTTTAAATTAGTCCTGATAACGTCGGATTTCCGACATTTTCTAAGGTCGTCGAAAGTACAATGCCTAGTTCCAACACTTTGATATAGTCATTTATAGGTCAACGTAACGGTCATTGACTTCGAAATGGTCAACCTTAATTTAGGGTTATAGTCGTTGGAATTCCGACGATGACGAATCTATAAATTAGTTAATTCAAACCGAATTTCGACTAATTTGTTATAGTTGTGACATCTTTTATGTGTTATAGCTCTTCTAATCTTCATTTTCATGTGAAGGTTTCCTTGTTGATTAAGAGATCGAACTGATCTTTGATCTACAGAGCTTAGTTTTGTGATCATTTTTCAAGGCATGCAAGAGGATTTTAGAGTTTGAAGGTTAGTTAAAAAAAAATTTCTTGTCTCCTTTAATATTTTACAACCTTATACGTTTATGTAGATTTAATGTCATCTATGAACATGCTAATTTTTCCATGCTTATATGTGACTTGATCTCTTTCCCTTGTTCTATTATTTCGTTTGATTATGTTACTTGGTTATGGTGAAGCTTTGAAGCTTATGTGGTAAAATATATTGTATGGTTTGGTCTATTGCATTTCAAGAATTGAATAGATCTAGCACATCATCACTGAACTTTATAACATAATCATCTCAATATTTTGGTTGTGGTGAAGAATGTGGAGATATTATGGACAAGGTGACGAGAGATGTTATTTCCCTTGCGCTAAATGCGGGAGCACAAAAGTCAGAAGAATTTTAATACAAACACCTGTAAGACATTGCAGAACCCATGGGCACGTTGAAGGTGGACCAAATGAATATCGTCCCTTGGTAAACTATATATTCATTATTATATCTTTATATTGATTGTATTTATAAAATTTTATATTGTTTAAATATTTCTTATGCAGTACACTAATTTTGCATGATTGTTTGTAATTATAAAGTCAGGTTGCCCCCCTAAGTGTCTGAACGCGCCAAGTATTGGCAGAAATGATGTTGTACTAGAAGGTGCCAAGGAATTTGGAGTGTCGAATATTGAAGATCAAGTTAATGATCCTATGGAAAAATATGAGAGTAATAACAATATAGTTTTTTTTTTTTACTGGGGGAATTGGCAACTCGCGGTTCTCGTACTCGCATGACACGGGGTCGATCCCCATCGGCTACCACTATAACCCCAGGTGAAACCACCCAGCCCGCAAGAATGGTGCACGAGTAAATCCGAGTAAGAATCGAACATGAGACTTCATTTTACAAATTTCCTTCCATTTACACGGCACTTGCCAATCCGTCTACACCCGTGTGGGCTAAAGTTGAAGGACATGGGGGTGGGATTTGATCCACTTATGTGTCCACGGGTCATGATACCATTTATTATAGTATTTCTGGGTGCAACCACATGTTCGGCCACTACCTCAAGGTGTCCCCATGGCTCCAGGTAAAGCCCTCACAAGAATTGAGCCTTGCCCAACGGTGAAAAACTCCTCGCTTTCCACCATTGGATCCAACACCTTTGGGCGTAATAACAATATAGTTGAACATGATGGGACAAATGAATTGATCCAAGACTTGTTTGCTCAACCGGACGAGGATGATGATGAGGACATTGGTGATCTTGATGTACCTCTGCTAGAGAAGGTAGAAAAACCACTTTATGAAGGTTCAAAATAAAATCTTCTTTCTTCTACATTATTGTTGGTGAACTTAAAGGTTTTGAATGGTTTGTCAAATAATTGTATGACACAGATCCTAAGGTATGTAATATGGTTCATCATCACATATACATAAAGGTTGATTTTTTTTGCTTGTTTTTAGTTTTAATTAATGTTTGAAATAAGAATTAAATATTTACAAATTATAACATTCTTTACACTAATTACTTATTTTTTATGTCGTAGATTGTTAGGTGAATTTCTATTACCATCGTCAAATATTTTACCTTGCACATATCGAGATTTAAATGCCATTATGAAAGAAATTGGAATGGAGTATCAAGCTATAGATGCATGTCCCAATGATCATATTATATACTATGGACAACATGTGTCAAAAATAAAATTCCCACAATGTCAGACCAGTAGATATCAAACCGATCAACTAACAAAAAAGGTGCCTCATAAGGTTCTTCATCATATTCCCATAATTCCACGTTTGCAACAACTGTTCGGGTGTGAAAGCATAGCACAGTTTATGGATTACCATGCAAATAATAGAAGTGGAGATGGTGTTCTTTGAATGCCTGCATATGGTTATGCATTTAAGGAAATTGAGGAAAAATGGCCAGTTTTTAAAGATGAACCTCGTAATGTTAGGCTTTCATTGGCCGCTGACGGTGTTAATCCATTTGGGGAGCTCAGGTCTATTTACTCAGTGTGGCCAATTTTTGTTATCAACAATAACATTCCTCCTTGGATGTCAATAAAGAGGGAGCACATAATGTTGACAATGATTGTTCCAGGTAAGTAATGTTATCATTAATTTTTTGAATGTAAGATTTCATTTGTATTTCTTGTTGCATAATATCTTCTATTTATTTATTTACTTATATATGCACATCACGTTAGTAATTATGTGTAATTTCAAACAATTAGGTAAGTACTAGGTTAAATATATGAATTTATATATTGAGCCTATCATCGACGAGTTACTAAAGTTATGGGCCAACATCACTATGTATGACGTTTGTAAACTAATAAGGCAGAAGGAATTTCAATTCCATGGAATACTTGTATGGACAATTCATGATGCTTGAGGACTAACACATTTTTGTGGTATGTAATGATCCATTGCACTTTAATTATAGTATATAATTATTTGAATATACCATGTTGCATGTTTTTTTAGATAATCCTCTTCGTATAATTGACATAATTATTAATCCAACTTTTGCAGGTCTTCAAACAAAGGGTAGATTTGCATGTCCAGTTTGTGGTCCTAAGATCAAATCTTGGCATTCAAAACCTTTAGGAAAGGAGGTGTTTGATGAGTATAGGTACTTCCTCTCTAAGAACCATAGGTATCGTACTATAGAAAAACATATTTCAATGTGAAAGAAGAGACTGGATTAAAACCATGAAGAATGACACCTCACCTATGGAAGTTGGAATATAACAAAAGTTGTCGAGATGGTATATTGCAATTTGTTTATGTAATATCGTATATGTAATGTTATGAATTTTTATTTTATTGAATTTATTTTATGTTTCATCAATATTGTCGTGAAGGTATTAAAAATGGGCTCCCACGAGGAATGACAAGTTATCCCTCTCAATTCATGAGGTTTCCCTACTATTAGGACCTAAAAATAACTCATTTGTTTGATACAATGCATATTGGGAAGAATGTGACAGAAACATTATAGTGAATCATATATGGTAGGAGGGATAAAGAAAAAGTCATCAATATTTGTAGTGACATTTAGGAAGCCAATCATGCAATGCAAAGTGGGATCCAATCAAATAGCGATGGAGATCAAAATAGCCTTCCCTGGTTATTAACAGAGAAAAAAAGCAATGATGTAAAAGTTATCATTCGAAGAATAAAATTTCCCACGGGTTTTTCTTCAAACATAAATAATATCTTAACAAAGAAAGGTGAATTTGGTGGGGTAAAAACACATGATTGGCATACCTTCATTAAGGTAATTATTTTTCTATATATATATTTATATTGGTATACATATTTTTAGTTTTGTTTTATTATACTTTAGAATCAAATAACTATGGATTTTGATTGTTACAGTATGTTCTACCTCTATCTCGCCCAGACCACTTCGACAACAACATCAAACAAGTTATATATGATCTTGGAAAATACACGAGGTAAGTAGTAAATTATATGCAAATTGCTTTTTCCGATTTGTTATTTAGGATCTTAATGACATATGTTTTACTTATAATGCAATATATTAATTTATATGTTTTGTTGAAACATGGTACTTGCTTGCAACATTGACTATAGATGGTTGTCATTGAAAGAAATCCATCAAGAAGATATACAGTATTGGAAGAGAGAAATTCCTCGGCTAATGTGTGAAATGCAAAAGTATCTGTCTCTGACATTTTTCAATGCACAAGAACACTACCTCATACATCAAGTTGAGGAGATTGAATTGTGTGGACCAGTACACACAAGGTCAATGTGGATGGTGGAGAGGCACCTGAAATCATTAAAGTCTTTGGTTAGACAAAGAGAATGTCCCGAGGGTTCTATGGTGGAGGGATATATGCTATATCAATCAATGGTGTATATTAGTCAATATCTTCCTAAATTATTCGCAAATATGCATGTGGATCACATTTGGGATGTGAACTCCATTAAAAAATTTGAAGGGGAGCACTTGTTGGGGAAAGGTAGAATGACGAAAGTGAAATGTAATTAGGTTTATAATACATATGACTTTTCCTTTTTATGTGTATCATACTTATTTAATTTTTATGCTTTCATCAATTATTAATATTTTATACCTTTCTAACTAATATATATTTGTGAATTATGATTTTCTGATACAGTTGGTCGAGAGTGGGATGCACTACATATATACATTGCAAACAATCTTGACTGGATGAAGGTGTGGATTGATATATGCATACAACGTGAAGGTAGGTTATCATGGGAAGAGGTGTCTACATTGGTAATAGAATCTCATCGTAATGGAGATACCAATCTTACGCAACAAGAAATTGATTTAGCACATGGTTTGAAAGATAAACATGCAAGCATGCTATTCATCCAATATAATTTCATTATGTCATTTCATAAATTATTAATGTTAGTGTCGATGTGTTTTTCCCATCAATACATTATAAGTTATGTGAAATATGTTTTATGTGTCTGGCATATTGCAGTTGAAACATCACAAGGCTATGTGGTGCAATGGTCGTAAATTTCGCATCAAAAAGTTGGACGAAAAGAGGAAAACTTCTGATTGTGGGATAACTGCGGTCTTCGAGGTCACTAATTTTTCCTCTAGAAGTGAAGGACGTCCCAAAGTCTTTGAAAATTGATACTATGGGTATTTGGAGGACATACTTGAGTGTGACTTTAAATCCTTCAAAATAGTTTTATTTGACATCAAATGGTACATGCTACGAATGAATGAACGTGATACTGATAGAACTATTATTCTACATGATAACATATTTACCATGGTTAATACAAGTTCATTTGAGCTAGGAACAAATCATTATGTTCTTCCAAGCCAATGCGAACAAGTCTTCTACTTAGAGGTTCTAGGTAAAGTAGGTTGGTCATTTGTTGTTAGGTATGATCCAAGAGGAAGGCCAGTAAAGTATAATATTGTAGAGAAATCAAATGATCTTGAAGAAGAATATGATGCATCGGAATAGGTAGCCGATGTAGTAGATGTCTTAGATGAAGATCCTGAAGGAGATGAACCAAATGTACTAGTAGGAGGCAATGCAGATCTTCATGATGATATCCATGATGAAGATATATTGCTTGGAAATGAGTACATTGATGACGATGTTGATACGGTCAATCCTTACAACACCTTATATGAACTAGATGATATGGATGTTCATTTCGATGAAGATGATCAACTAGAAGATTAATGAATGTATTGAAATGTTGAAATATTGTATATATAAGGTCAGAAGAGAAGGGTAAGTGGACGGAAGTGGCAAGGGCAAGCTTAATTTGGAGACACTTTCTATTCATTCGAGTACACTACGTCAACCAAGGACAATACAAATCATGTAAAGGAGGTACGTATTATTTACTTATTATTTATTATGTTTCTTGTTCAAAAAGTTATAATTGATCCCATGCCTTCGAATGTAACAAGACTAGTTGATGTAGGAAAGAGTCTTTGTGATTATGAAGAGTGCACTCTAACCTTTGTTGGAGGTTTTTTAATCGAAATGGAGAAAACATTAGGCTAATAGCAATATGGTAAGGAAAAAAGTTTGGTGTAGTACTCCATAGGATACAAAAATCCCTCTTTTTCGTTGATTTCTTAATCAACACCATAAAAATACTAGAGGCGGTCAACAATGACATGTGAATGGGGCCAATGTTGAAATTTTTTCAAATTGTATCTGTATGCATTGAAATTTTACATGAATAGGCTATTCTCATTCCTTAACGATATGGGAGAGTTTCTGGACTCAAATTTGACTCACACACCCACTTTATCCCATCATCAATTCATCATGTAAACCATAAACCCTAATTTTCTTTCAAAGTACACAAATTGGTTGATGCAAGTTTTAAGTTTTCATTAGTCTTTCTTCATTTTTCTTTCAGGTTCTACATTAATGTATATACAATGTATCCATGTCATAGTTGTGATGAAAAATACCTCTTTTTCGTTGATAGCTTAATCAACACCATAACAATACTCTCTTGCAGTACTAGATGCGGGGGCGTGTGTAATGTCGAACGAGTTTTACAAGGAACACGGAATGGAAATTGTACTAGGACTAGACACGAGCAACAGTGACCTGTGAATGGGGCCAACATTGAAATTTTTTCAAATTGTTTTTGTATGTAATGAAATTTGACATGGATAGACTATTCTCATGCCTTAACAATATGGGAGGGTTTTTGGACTCAAATTTTACACACACACACTTTCTTCCATCATCAATTCATCATGTATATATTTGACCCTAATTTTCTTTCAAAGTACACAAATTGGTTGACGCAAGTTTTAAGTTTTCATCAGTCTTTCTTCATTTTTATTCCAGGTTCTACATTAATGTATATACAATATATATGTGTCCTAGTTGTGATGAAAAATCCCTCTTTTCCATTGATTGCTTAATCAAAACCATAAAAATACTAGAGGCAAGCAACAATGACATGTGAATGGGGCCAACGATGAAAATTTTTTAAACGGTTTTTGTATGCATTGAAATTTGACATGGATAGACTATTCACATGCCTTAATTATATACGAGGGTTTCTAGACTCAAATTTGACTCACACACCCACTGTATTCCATCATCATAACATCATATGGGATTAAAGTCATATACCAACATTGAGGGATGAAAACAAGTGCCTTAGGCCCTAAAAGAAGCTTTCATGTGTTTAATGGCCATGAACAAGGACTCCAACTAGGAATATGATCACCATTAGTATGTTTTTAACAATAAGAATGGGTCATAAGAACTCTACCATGACTAGAGAGGAAAAAAAGGGCCTTAGGTCCTAAACATATTTTCTTTGGCTCATTGGCCATTAACATATATTCATGTAGAAACATACACAACTAATCAAGTGTTGAGGATGGAACTTGTTTGAAGGGGAGGGGAATGTTAAGCCCTAGATATTGAGATATTACATTTCTATTGTTATATTAGTGTTGTCATTATTGGTTGACTAGGTCCTTTAATGGTTGGTCAAGCCCCTTAATTTTAATTGTACCCTTTGTCTCCTATATACACCAAGGAGACATAGTTTTAGAGATAATCTCATCCTATGCATTTGTAATATTGTAAAAGGAGGTTTCCCATAGAAGAGACTTCCCATTCATTTGGTCTCTTTCATTCTCAAGTTATCAAGTTACTTCTTTCTAATTTTATGCTATTTGGGATATTTGGTACATAACAAGGAGTCAAAGGTAGAATAGGTAGGCGAGAAGGAGAACCACCCAATTGGACATAGATGACATTGAAGAGATAATATTGTTACTATTATTATAATTATTATTATCATGTGATGCAAGAGCGATAAAATAGGTAGAGTTCAAGAAAAAAGGTGATAATACATAGGTTGCATTAACCACGGGGATGCAACGATTGTGTGATCATTGAGATATTATTTATAGGATCATTATTATTGACCAATAATGTATGGATTACTTGCTTATCAAATGTGGATTAGAGAATATATGTTTCAACAATCATTCATTTTTTGTACCAATAACTTGGGAACATATTTAGATCTATTAGAGATAAAGCATGTACAAGGATTGCCAAAAATGTTTTGGTGATGAAAATAGATGATGTGAAGGAAAAGGAGTGCAAGGGGTTCATTGATGAAACTATTAACCAATATGTCCATTGTATGTTTCTCTAGTTTCCATAGATATCCATAGTCACAATTTGCTTTACAAGGAACAAGTATTCTTCCACTTTTTAAATTCAATGAATAGTAAACAATTACTAATTATATTTGCAGTGGGTTGGCTTGGGATATGGTTTTTTCTTTGCAAAAGTAGGAAATGCTTCAAACTTCACACATATGATTTTTAGTGGCCACTAGTGCACGAGAATATTTTTTTCATATTGTAATGAATCAACAACCATGAATCATTTCAAATTAATCATCGGTGGCCACTAGTGCACACACTATAAGTTGAATCCCTAGCCCCTGCCACTTTAAGTCGAAGTGCTAGCATGTGCCGACACCCACAAAATGGAGTGAAGACAAATCGACTTGAAGAAAAATTGATCGAGTATTGTGCAAGAGAAAAGGATGTCACCCAAATCGGTAAGTATTGTTTACTTTTTTAACTATAATGGGGTTGGGTTGATCATTGAGCATTGGATGCAATGCATCATTGGTTTTCCCAGCCATATATTCAACCACATTTCCACCTACATCCTCAGCATTGAGAGAACCCTAAAACTCATTTCATACTGGGATAGAATATCATCAGAATAAATTGTTATTTATTTGTTATGGACAGGGTGAGAGCCGAGCTCTCAACCCTGAACCTTGATACATTGTCTATATCGTTGTATAGATTGTTATGTATTTGTTATGGATAGGGTGAGAGCCGAGATATCAACCCTGAACCTTGATACATTGTTTATATCATTGTATATAAGGACGAGAGTCGAGCTCTCGACCCTAATAATTGATACTATGATTATATTGTCGTGTAGAAAGGTGAGGGCTGAGCTCTCGACTCTAAACAATTTCCACATTTGGGATCGAATCTATTGACATCACCTTTATTGGGATCGAATCTGTCTTTATAAAATGTTAGCACCTAGGTATGAGGTTGTGTATTCATTGAAATTTAGGGTTTCACTCGTGGCATCCATTCTCCAAGTATTACTCAATGAAAATACTTCGCTTTTCACCTCTAAAACAATTTAGGCAAAGATGATCAAAACTTGATGCAAAATATTTAAGGATCGTCAATTGTTGAAGTTTTGAGTGTTAAATATCGAAAAAAGTTCATTTTTGTGGCTCATTCATCGTTCTTCATTAAAGGTAATGGGTTGATCTGATTATCATTGGAATGATGTATAAAAAATAAGTCTAGTTTTCATTAGTAGTACCTTTTCCTTCCAATACGAAAAATGCCATATATATAGTCTGGTTTCATTTGGATAACTCAAAGCATATTCAAGGTAATTTATAGCATTTGAAAAATACATTCTTCAGTATCTTCAAAACTCCTACACAATAAAAATTTCAATCTAATTATCATTGTCCCAACCTAGCTCAAGATATTAAGTCATATGATTGCTTTGTGATGAAGTCCCAAGCATTATTGGTTTGTACCAGATTTTAAAATGTTAACATTGCATGTTATTCGAGTACTCACAATGAAATTTATTGACTATATTTGCACCAGTTTGGTTCCATTTCTCATTTCATTTCTGAAAATAAATCTTTAATATTCACTTACTCTCAAAATGATGATTTTAGCACTGGACTAGTTTCAAATTCTCCCGAAACTTGTCATATAACAACTGGTAAAAGTTGTTTCACCCTGATGAAATATATCTTGCACACTGAAAGTGGGGAGCATTGCTCCTTTTCATGACTCTATAATTCCCATTCTACCCAGAATTATATCCCAACTATATTTTATCCTTTTTCTTCCATCCTTCCATTTATATTGTTACTAGATAATCATGTGTTTCTCATAGAAAAATTTGTCTTCTTTGGACGACAAAAGAAGTCTCCACTTGTCTCAATATGTTCTTAGTAGATAAATAGATCTTACCCTTCAAATCAACAACCATGGAAATGTAAATCTCTATGTTGAGGGGTGGACTACATAAAGTATGGCGAGGACAAAAATCTGAAGGAGAAGATAACATGGAAGACACATAATCTCAAGGAAGAAGGAAAAAATATTGAAAAAAAGTTGTAGTGACCAACCAATAATGGAATAGACCATATGAAAGTAATCATAGAATCTAGTGAAGTTGTGAAATCAACAGTAAGGGGAGTGATGAAGTGACACTAGAGGAGTTGAAATATTTTAGGATATGAGGAGAAGAGGCTAGTCATGGGTTGATAGAGAGAGGTTTGGTGTTGGAGAGGAGTAGAGAGATTGGGGAAACTTCTATCGGTTTGGATGGGAAAACCAAGAATGTCCAACATTTAGATGCAAGCATTGTTAAGGCCTTAACCCTTATTCATTATTAGTTTATCAATTATGGTTAGGTCAGCTCAATGGTAGGTTACATTATGCACACACTATCTCCTATTTATAATAAAAGAGATTAATTTGTATAGGCATATTTTCTTATGCATTGGATATATTGTAAAAGAATGTTTCCCTCTCCTAGTGGCTTATTATTCATTGACTCTTTATCATTATCAAGGCATGGAGTTACTTCTTCTTTATATTCTTATGCTATTTGTGTAGTTTGGTTCATAACAAGTATGTATTTTTATTGTAGGAAATGGTTGCATTTGAAGAAAAATCTAATAGACAATTGTATGGGAACATTCCCACTTAGACACAACTAGATCAAGCATTAGTAGACATGTTTCAATTATTTGGCAAGGAAGAGCTAGTGGTAGTCGGCATGGATTGTCTAGAAAATAACAAAGTTAGTCTAATGCAGATAATATCCCTTGCACATTCCAATCATATCTAGGTAACATCAGTTAATTTAACTAGTTGTGGTTTGAATATATTGTCTAGTAGTTAGGACATATTGGGAAATTTGCTAATAATGGAAGTCAACAAACTAGTAGTGGGAATGCTCCAGTGAGTATTGGTAGTCTCTTTACAAGTGGAAGTCACAACTTATTAAGTCAATTAGGGTCACAAGATTTTGTATTTATACATACTCTAGTTGGTACCATGGATGGTATGCAAAGGAGTTCTATGTAATGCTTTCTTGAATTTTCAGGAAAAAGAGATGAAGATATTGAGCAACATTAGTTCCTTTATGAGACAATATATAATGTAACATGAACCACATTGGATGTCCAATAGGTGGAATTTCATGACATATTTAGGGGAAAATCCCTATGATGGTATTGAAATATAGAAGAGCACACCTCTAGCGATGGGGAAAAGATGAGGTGAAGCAAATATTTACTACTGAATTCCAAAAACCTAATATGAAGCAATAGAGCACTACCGAGCTCAAATTATTAAGTAGATGGTAGGGGAATCTACTTGGGAATACAACCAAAGGTTTAGGGATCTTATTAGTAGATCGACCCACCAAATTCAAGATGGAAATCACAAGAAATTGTTCATAATATTTCTCCTTCCCTTTACCCAAACATTGTTGATGTAACAAACATTGGTGAAATAGAGGGAGGCCTTAGAGCAAGCAATACCCCTCAAATTTATCATAGGTTACCCATGTCCAACAATTAATTTTCCTACATCCAACCCCTAATTTTTCATTTGGAACAACCCCTATGTTAGTATAGTCTCAAAATCAATTGATTACTTTAATTGAGAATATTCAGTAGTTAACAAAGGCCAAAACTACAAGGGAACAAAAATGGTGTACAAATTGTAGAATAGAGGGTCACATAGCTAATGAACGCTCATTGTTGAGGGGATGTGTTGCACATAATACTACCCCATACCCATTTTTACATTCACCATCAAGGGAATACTATGAAATTTGTAGAAAATATGAACAATATACCTTCAAGAATCATTGTCCTTAATTCTTGTAGCAATGTTGTACAACCATAAACTAAGGTCATGTGTATGAGTGTTGATTAAAATGTTGAAGTAGTCCAGAAAACCCACCCATAAGTCAGGTTCCCATGTATATGTATTAGCCCCAATGTTGAATTAGTCCAATAGGCCTATCCATAATCTCTAGAAGAAACAGTACCATTGTAGAAGAATCATACTGGAACTTACTAGGCACCCCCTTCTCACATTTTTCCTCAATGATGTTCTTTTCATATTAAGGGGTATGTGCATGAAAGAGAAGCTCAAAGTAGTTTTCTTCCAACAAATGGATTTTTTTTATATACCATTCCTTGCAAGCCTCCTCTAAATCACACGATCCAAATAGGTCTCTTGTATACTCCTCTTCAATATGTCTCCAAAATTTTAACCTTTGGATTGTTTCACATGCTTCTTGCAATTTTTGTATTTGATTATCTACAAGTAGTAGTTGTGTACAAACTACTTCAAGGTTTGAATAATGTGGGTGTTCCTTAAAAAAAACTTCAACTTCAAGAAACTACTTCTTGCGATGTTCTTCATACTCCATAGAAAATTCAAGAAAACTTACAATGTAGGCTTCTTCCACATAGTATACATTTTCCTTCACTTTGGAGTAGAATCTTATATTGCTCTGTACAGTTCTTTATTTCACCTTAATGATTCAAAGAGATCATTTCTCATAGTTAACCGAATGTATGATATCAATATGAAAGACTATCATGTGATCTGGACACTTGTAGATGTTGGTCATTATAGATGTTGGTCACCTCTCACCTCATCTCGAAAACAACCTAAGTTTAACCATGATCCATGATTCCATGTTAGCCTATATTATTCATATCAGAGAACAAACGTATGGTCACCAAATCACATGGTAAGTCATGTTCTAACTCACAACATTAAAAAATGAAAAGTCGAATTAGATGATCTATTGTGACTAGAAGCCCATTTTAGATTTTTCATCACTTGTAATTGTTGGAATGGAATGGAAAGGAAATCCAAAGCTGAGTTTACAATACAATACCTACATCCTTATTATCATATCCTTAGTTATGTTAAACTACATCTACGTGCTCTCTATTATATATTTCTAAAGCATTATATGCATGGATTTCCCCCTCTATTCTAAATTTTCTTCTATCATTATAAACTTATTGATTGTGGGCGACAATAGTGAATTTTGATTGTGGTCGCAAAACATGTATGTATGTATCTGTGTATATGAGTCTGAAAATTTAGAGGACTTCCAGAAAACACCTACACCTACCGCTACCATTTGAGAACAACGATGTAAGATGATGTCAGAACTGAGAAGAATTCCAACCTAATCATAGCCTAGTCACCTAATCATAACATATCATACCTTTATTATCCTATAATTTCTAGTCTTACCCATAGGTTAATCGTGACTACAAGCCCAACTAAAACACATAAACATGACCATCTCAAAATAGTGATGCAATGAGCGAACCCAAGCACAAACAATGTTCACAAAAACTAGTCGAGTTAAGGGTTTGACACTAATAATTCCCATTTGAAAATAAATTTTAGGCCTACATAAATGACATCAAAATAAAGTGAGAATCAATATAGCCAGGAATCGACAAGTATAAATAAGATTAAACTTGGGTTCCTAGGTTAGATCACATGCACAAACTACCCAAAATATTGTTTTCTATGTAGTAAGAGATAGGGCCAATGCCAAATAGATAGTGTCTAAAAATAAATATAACAATGAACATAGCACATGGCCAAGAGGTCATGAGAATGATATCCCAACCATATCCATACTCGAGGCTTATTATTAATTGTGGCCTGCTTTTGTGCAGATTCATTGCTTTTTGTTGAACCAACTTGATATGTCACTTGCTCTCTCTACATCACAAATACAAGTTGATCAATCTGCCCCTTATAATACGAGTTGATCAATTTTCCATTTCAAAAGAATGCATATTTTTTTTTGTCTTTTTTCATCCTTGAATCCTACACAGTTATCATTACTAGAATTGAAAGGGGCATTCTTATTAACTTATCACTCATTCGATGGACTACAGGTACAACCAAACATGTATTTGTCAGATCTGTCTTCTTCGAGCGAGGAAAGTTCTGGTAGACGGAGAGAAACTAGAGGTGAGAAGATCAAAAGAAAATTCCATAGACACATGGAATTTTTTCTTGTTGAAGGGGGGTCTTTCTCTTATGATGCTGAGAGCATAGACGACATCGAGGTGCCCTTGAGGTACAAAAATTTAGTGAAATGATGGGTACCCAAGGACCTTCCTCAAGTAAACACTGATTTTTGTTTGGACGAGAGGATATATTGCATTGCTCCATCATCGTTACATGGATTGGGGATATTTTCCATGGATGGCATAAAGGTTTTTGATGGTAGAATAACTGAATTGATGGAGTATGTCGGGCCTTGTTACAATTATAGAGATTGGATGAAGCTAGTCCAATATATGCGAGGTATACGGATATACAGAGTGGATGCAAATTATATACAGCTAAGAGACAATGATAGGAAAAAAGGAGGGTCTATGTATATTGACGAAAGGCCAAAGGCATCGAGCAATATTGCAGGGTTTATAAATAGTACATGACCCAGGACAACAAATAAGCAACCCAATTGCATATTTGAGGGGCGGGAACGAAACCGTGTATTCGTATGCGTAATAAAATCAATAACTGCAGGGGAGGAGTTGTTGATTTATTACAACTTGAATCGAATGCATATGGACATTGCTATTATGGGGGAAATAATTTGAAATCTATTATGTTTACTTATCATGATGTGATGTGGTGCAGTTTGTAAATTTGTATTCCCATTGTTTGTAAATTTATCGTTGTTCATGATGATTATTTGTTATGGATTTCTAGCACCTAATTCTTTTTCACATCATAGTCTTAGTGTTTTCATGAGTCATTTCATTTGTTATAGAATTATAATGCCTAATTCTTAGTAGGCTAATCATGGAAAAGCACCAACGGACCCCTCAAAACAGGTAAATTATAGGCAATGCACTTCACTATAATGCACATCATACTCTATGAGTTTGCATGAGTCATTTCATTTGTTATGGATTTATAACACCTAATTCTTGGTAGGATGATCATGGAAAATCTCCACCCCCCCCAGAACAGGCATATGATTAACATTTTCGAATTACATTTAACGTGAAATTTACTATTTGTTTATATACTTGAAAATAACTTTTCTTTCTTGAAATATGTAGTCCATGGGCCATGGTTGTGATGATTGGGTCGATGATGACTTGTTGGATGACCCCAACATAATGGTGACAATTAACGAAATCATCAAAAAAATGAACAGAGAAATCCTTCGCTTGATTGTAAGTAAATATCAAAATCAAGAAACTAAAGAAAGGATAGAGCAGTTGAAGGAAGACCTTAAAAAATATAAGGTAATAACCATATCTTAAAGTGATTTTTTTTTGGTCATAATTTCAATTATGAATGTTTCATGTTTATAAATTTTACATTTTCTAATCAATTTTTTTTTTTCTTTCTTATATAGGATTTTTTTGGCTTCGATTCAGTCGGCTCCTGCAGTAGATGTTGGTAGTAGTCATGTTGCAGAGAGTACACCAGAATGTCCAGCCAGTACGAGCCAACATATACTGGCTAGGCTATTCAGCACTCCACCTGCGATTGATCCCAGGCATACTCAAACTGGATCCACACCTATAGCTAGGGACCGTGAGCATGACATACCCCTTCAGTCGAAGGTGGCAGAGCCACACGCAAGAGCTGGTGGCAGTGGCAGTGATGACATTGTCAGTTCATTTCCTAGATCGTCATGCGTTGCCAGCACGGGAACAATTTCATGCACTTTTTTGGTGAATGAGAAAGGAGTTCCAATAAATACATTAAAAATTCCATGTGCTTTTAATTGTTTTAACCCTTTGTTGTTGTATATCTGAAGCATATATCATCTTATATATTATTATTTTCTAATTAATGATTGTTTATTTTTGCATGTAGGAAACAACTTGTTTTATAAACACTTGCATGACCAATCGTTGGAAATTTTTGGTCCCACGTTATGCATGAGGTGGAATTCTCAGAGTATTCACCTCAAAAAATAAATCTTGGACTACCTTGAACATACGTTTGGGGTAGATACCTTCGACAAAAGCGAGGTCTCCAAAGAGGTGGCCCTATATTTAAAATATATACGTGACATGTATAGGGTTAACTTGCAAAATAACCCTAGGTATGAGAGTCCACCTGTTATTCCTGAGAGGGAATGAAAGGCGTTCATTGAGGATGCAAAGGAGAAGAGATTGAGAAAAGAAGGAAGAAATCCACTTGGTCCAGGAAGGTAAATTACAATTTGAATTCAATACTTTTAGCTTTCTTTATTTTTAAATACAATTGCGATATATAACATACTTGAAATTTTTCATAGGCTCCCTGACACTTCGAAATCCACCAAGGAAAGGGTTGAGAAACATGGCCAACACAGACTAGGCCAAGGTGGATATTTGAAGTTACATGCATGAATTGTAAGTAATCAAACATCTTAACAATATTATTAGTTATATCACCTTCAAGGTTTCTGGTAATTCATGGGGCAACCAATAACAAAAATCAATACTCTTATGTAATGTAGGGGGACGATTTTGGTACCAAAGCCACTACGGAAGACCTCCGGCTTGGTTACAAGTATGGATACCAAGCTATTATTGATCACCAAAAAATCTCGGGACAGTCGCCAAGATGCAGTGTGCATGAGATGGTATATTATAAAATCTAACCACAATAACACGGTTTCATTACCTTTAAAATACATTTTCGTTTGATATCGTCCAATAATTTTATATGTTTGTTTGTTATTTATAGAAAGGGAGTAGCAATATTACTGAGCCCATCAATAGTACTGCAGAACAATTTGTTGATAGTAGAGAGCAACCACAAGATGGTGCTTCCGTGCAACCCCATGAAAGTGAGGTGCAACCTCTTGAAAGTGAGGTGTAGCCTCCTGAAAGTGAGGTGCAACCTGATCCTAACATAATTGGGTCGGTGTAGCCCCATGATGTTTCTACACATGAGAGCCAGGATGGTAATATGGTTGTATATTAATCATATATAACTTAATAATTTTTTACTTATGAATTTTGTGATTCTATTTTTTCTTTTTACTAATTCAATTATGATTGTCTACTTATAAATTTTGTGGTTTCAGTGGTAGAGCTACACGACATACATTGAGATCCTCTAATAGAAGAGGAGCACAGGGCAGGTAACTTATTACATTCCAGTCATATTTTTTCTTATTAATGAACTAAATCAATCGTATTCAATAACTTGCCCTACAAATTTAATATTTTTTGTCGTTGTAGGCGATGATCCACATCTGGTGCCTCAACATCGTGAATACGTGACAAGGAATGCAATGTGTGCGATAATGAAAGGACAAAAAACAATAGAAGAGCATGCAGTAAAAGAAGATGACACAAATATTGATGAAATACTTAGGAAATTAGCAGCAAGTCATGCAAAGAAAAAAAAAAAACTAGTATTGATGTATAATATTATAATATCGATCATTTATAATAATAAAAAATTCACATATGCCTGTCAATATTAAGGTCTTGCATACCTTTTTTTTTCTTTTCCTTTTAATGAGTTCTTGATAAATTTACTTTTCCGTGACATTTTTTGAATATTTTTAATGCATATTATCTAGTAGATAGTGTTATTTTGCTTTGCCTTTGACCATTTGACCCTTGGATTAGACTAGAAGGTATAAATTATGTTTAGATTATGAATTGACATTCAATTGCTATCAATGGTTATCTTCTTGATGTGATCTGAAAATTTTTGTTATATTTCTATTATCTGTTTTTTACCCTTATGTTTAGATCCGATCTGTAGTAAGCATATTGTGAGAAAAAATATTAAATTTATGTCTACTTCAGGTTTTACCCTAAATATATCAGTTAGATTAGGTATTGGGGAATTGAGAGTGATGTGAGTGGGGGGAGGGGCCATAAGATCTTCCACCTTCACATGGTTGGCCCTGTTTAGTAGAGAATACATTAGGAATTGGGTAATCTTGGACCAAACCTCTCTCGTTCCACCGGAGCAACAACAAAGCCAATGCTGACTTCATTGTTGATCCATCATATCGAGGGAGGTTTGCTGCAAGATTAGATGGCTCCAATAAATTATTCTTGAAACCAAGAGGAGCCCATTCAGGAGTTATTTCTAGTTCTATAACTATCACGTTTGTAGTTTGTTCTCAGTGAGTAAGTCAATGTTTGAATCTAGGATGATGAGGGGCTACTCCAAGAAAAGGTTGATAAGGTGCTTGTAATCATTGTCAAGGTATGTTCTGACATTCTCAATTTAGTGCATCTTAACGTATAGTAAATAATTGAAGTTGAATAAAAAAATTTAAATACATATTTTATTTAATATTCTAGATTGTCCAATGTAGCGATATTTTATCTTGAGTAGGAATATCCTAGAGGTTAAATATGTCCATTGAATAATCTTGGATTTTGTTGTTTTGTCCAGGTTTGTCCTGATGGAAAAACTATTGAGCATGAAGCAACAAATGACACTATAACTCAGAGGTGAAACTAGCACAAATAAGGGGTTTGGTCTAGAAGTTTTAATTATATAGATGATGCATCATTGTTTTGAAGGGTGTATTTATCTTTTATAATCTCCAAAGTAATGTTTCATAAATCACATAGTTATATAATTTCTTAATTAGCTATTGAAGGTTAGACAATATTTAGTGATTAGCTGGTTTTCAATTGTATATGTTGGCCATATGTTGAAATTGCAAATCTTATTCTATTATATGGTCTAGTTATAGAATTTTCCTTGTTTCTCCTTTCTTCTTTTAAAACCCTATTTTTATTTTATTTTAATAGCGGCCCTGTCCAATGTGCTCAAAGTCTATCAAGTTGTAGCATGTCAATTTCTATTTTCTACACTGAAGTAGAGCTATAAGTGGCGTTTGGCTTTTGTAAAAGATTTTGTGATTTAATTTTGTGTTGATAAAAATCAATGATTGTTACAATGGTTTATTCTCAAGTTTGTTTTGATTCACCTCAAGGTAAATATATACTTCAGAGTTGGTAGCTATCGCAATTTTTTTGTTTGTAGCTAGAGTATGGTTATGGCCCTTATTTTTTATTTATCTTTTAAATCCTCTTATGTTTTTCATTGGCAGTCTCGTCAAGAGTTTTAATATCAACTCACAGACAAGTGGATTTGGGATCAAAAGGCTATCAAGTTGCAGTGCATCTATTTCTATTTTATACTAAACATTGTTTTGATTCTCCTAGGGCTAAATATGTAATTCCGACAAAATCTGAACTGGCCTCCATTGCAATTTTTTGTACAATTTCTAGGATGTGATATTGTTCCCCATAACCATAAGGATCGATATGTATTTGTTTAAATACTTATAAGTTGTTTAATTAGCTATTGAAGGTTAGACAATATTTATCTATTGAAGTTGTTTTGTGACAATTGAAGTAATTTGGTCATTGTTGTATGCAGGTTTTGAAGCACTTTAATCATGAGAGTCCATGGCTGAGACCTATACAAGACAAGTGAATTCTTCCAAAAATCTCCTCTTCTGATTTCTCAGGCGTAAAATCAGAGTGTCCATGGTTGAGACCTATACAAGACAAGGGAATTCTCCAACCAAAACCAACTGATTTTTCACCGGAGAAATTAGAAGAGGATCTTTCTGAAGAATGTTGCTTGGTATAACAGATTGTTCTTGGCAAAATCTGAATGGTAAGGCATTGACAAGAAGGGTAAGGCATTGACAAGAGTTTGTAGAGTTTAGAGTGATAAAATCTAGTTTTATTTTTATTAGATTTGTAAGGCATTGACAAGAAGGGTTTTGGCTCTGAAAGTTACACTGTGAAAAAAAGAAGCAGCAACAATAGATTTCTATGATTTGAGAGTTGAATTTTTATAGGATTTGCATTGGAAGGTTGAGAAAATGAGACTGGTCAACAAAAAATTCATTGATGATCACTTGTTCCTAGACATGAAGCCTATCTTCATTACATTCCATTTGAGTCTAGTGACATTTCCATAGTTTGGAATCCTATGTTTGAACCTCTCTGTAAATATAATTTTGTGGTGTTGCATGACTTGTTGGTCTTTGGCATTACATATGGATTGAATGGGAATACCCTATACATGTGCAGGATGTACACATTTTAACAAGGTTGTCTATGGAGGGGGAATATGTCTCCCATGTATTTCAAGTTATGAGGAAGCATGGTCGCAATAAGGATGAACCTAGACTATATCACAAGTATGGTACATATAGGGGAGGTTTTGGTGCCATCATCTCATTGATTATTAACCCCGAGGTCCATTTTTCTTTCTAGTTGATTGCAATCCATCTCATGTGTAAATACACCAAGGAATAATTCAACCTGGATGCCCAATTTGTCACTAAATTATGTGTGAAGGGAACTAAATTGAAATGGTTTAAGTTATTAATAGATGAAGTATTTCAGGCATGTGCTAATCCCCACACATAATCCACCTAATTCATCTTTGGCTATCCATTGGTTGATTTTGGGATGTGAAAATGGAATCCCCTGTAGGGAAGATAACTTCATCCCATGCCCAATCAACAAATTATTTCATTGCAATTTGATGCTTGGAAGAGTTGGAAGGACACTAAGAATTTTTCATTCAATGAGGCCACTTTCAACAAATGGTATGACTAGATGATTAGAGTTACTAAACCCATTTTGTGAATCCCATAGGTGCTACAAGTGAATAAATTTTGGTTTGGTATGAACATGGAAAATACATTTATGCAGCCATGAGGAATTAATGTTGATAAATTCCATGCCATTTCTTTTCCCTATTACTTGATAGAATCATCTTTTGATAAATTCCATGCCATTTCTTTGCCCCATTTCCAATTGCAACAACCAATTCATCTTTGCCTTTGCTGAAGCTTGAGCCAATCGATGATTTTCTCCAAGATCTTGTAGAATTTGGGAACCGGAATGGGTTGGTCAGTGTTGAAGAAACCTTTTGTGCCTTTTATGAACTTGAGAAAAATAATGCCTCGCCTCTTTTCAACATTTTTTTTTTTAAATATTCAGGTCCGTCCGTCTTCTGAATACTACAGGTTGGACTTCCGATGGGAAACTATCCCAGCAAAGTGTCGAAACTACATCATGCTCGTCGGTCACGTCAGCAGGATAGCGTTAGAATATTCATTGGTGGACCGACATACATTGTCGGTAGTTTTTCGATTGTCCTTTGAAATTAAATTTTTAAAGGTCGTCGATCGCCAGATGTTAGGGGAGTTAGAATACCGACGATAGTCCAACATTGAAAAAACCACAGAAGAATTTTCAACATCTGTTGAGCCCTCGTAAGCGACGGTTGAGAGACGTCAAATGTCGAGGATATGGAAATAGGGTGTCAAAATTTTTGTCCATTTATAGTAGTGATAGAATATACCAAATGACATATGTTCATTTACTTCCACATAAGATTCACATGTGAATACTATCTATGACATTCATCCATGTAGTGTTGTTATACATATTTCATCAGTTATTCTTAGTGTACAATATTATTCCTTTTATCATTTTAACATGTTCATCATAAAACCCATTAAATCAAATATAATTACAAGTACTGCAACCATTAACACATAACCCAAATATATAGTGGTTCACCCCCTCCTGGGGCTACGTCCACAAAGATGAGTCACTTCAGCTCTTTATTAATCTTCATGCAAAATCTAGTGAGGCACAGTGTAAAATTATTCCTTGATTACAATCGATCTCCAAAGATCTCAATAGTATTCACAAAGCTTAGAACTACTAGCCAACCAATTAAATCCTTCCCATAGTCCTAATACATTCTACTTATACAAAAAATGGGACAAAGTCGTTACAAAAATCGTAACCCTAAGAGGATTTGGTTTTTCCAGTTTGTAACTGCTTTTTTTTGGCGTTGATTTTCCTTTGTTTCTGGCATGCTCCCCATTTTCTAGTGCTACCCTATCTTTTTTGATTTCTTCCTTGATTCCTTCAAAACTTCCTTGATTTTCTCCCAAAATTGGACTGCACCAACAAGCCCCCACCACTATCATCGTGACTTGTTCGGAGTCACTCACTGACTCCTGCTTCTTTCACTTCCTGTGCCAGTGCTTCATACATCTATGGTTCTTGTTGTCATTGCTCCTGAGCCTGGTTTCTTTTTTTTCCATGGCTTCTACTATCTGTGTGGTTACTGGAGGTTTCAATATTTCTCCCCCCTCCAAGCGTGCCTAATCCACTTTTGATTTTTCTGCATCGATCTCCACAACCAAATGCTCACCCTTTTTCTACAGAGGCTCCGACTAAGCATGCCTTGAAATATTATCTACCTCCACTACCTTTTCTTCTGAATGTAGACTCTTCATTTATGCAACTGTATTAATTTTTTCAGGCAGTGACATCATCTTCTATCTCTGTTTTAATTATTCCATTTCTATGTGGACCCTATCCTCTTTTCCTTGCAACTCCTGCAAGCTTCCATCTTCTTTTAATTTTATCCACAGTTGGCCACTTTTCTCCAATAGCTCTGTCATCTTATGTATATCTTACATTGTATTCTCCATACATTCTTTTGCATCTTTATCTCACTGCGCTCTTACTTTTGGAGGAGTAGTGGGTATTGCGCACTCCTCCAACTCCTTTATTCGTCTCTTATAATGCTACAATTTCTGAGCTATCTTCTTGATCTTTTCTTTAGGTGATACTTCCTTTGATCCTGCGTTGTCGGGGATGATTTGAAACAATGCTCCAATGTGTTTCTCCATCTCTTCTATGTTTTGTTGCGCTAATTTCTTATCCTTCCCTTCCTGGATAATTTCTTCCTTCAGTGTGATGTTCTCCTCCTATGCTATCCATAAATTTGTTGCAACCAACCTTTCCTTGGACTAGATTTCCTATGCGACACTGATCTGCAATTTGTACAATTCCTTCATCACGATATTGGGAAATACAAATTCCAATGTATCTATATTGTTTAGAGGATTTTGTGTCACCTCCTCATCAATGCACAACATATCAGGTGATATTATGAAATGTGCGCTCCCCTATGCTATGACTTGCAGTGTTTCCCCTGCTAGCCTTCCTTCCATAGTCTTTCCCGGTGTGTCTTTTTCTCATTTCTCTGCCCCGATCTTTAACTGTTCCAGCGCAGTTTTTACCTCCTGCACCTACTCAATAATTGAAGCCCTATGATTCTTGGCATTCTACTAATCCTCTAATATCCGATATTCAATGGTTGTAGCCAATAGTTCGACATCATTTGTTGTCAGTGATGTGTGAGGTGGTGACCTATGGGCCTTCAACTTCTTCTTTTAGCCACTTGCTTTCTCTCTTGTTCTCTTCTTTTGGGCATCTGTTGGCTCAGATGTTTCCGACATGTCTCTATCCACCCATGTCTCCTGTCTAAATTTTTATTTCATAGGTATATCTTGTGTTTCTATCCTCACTTCTGTTGCGCGCACCTATTCTCTTGTAAATCTTGATGTCTTCCCTATGTGTAGACTATCCTGTGTGGAAGCACCCTGTGGTTTCTTCTGCATCCTTCATTTATTTTGAGGTGGTTTTCTTCCCCTCACTTGGCCTTTTGTTTTATTATTCTTTTTGTTTACACTATTTCTTCATGTCTGCTACAAAGGAACTGTTTTGTCTTGCGTCTGAGTTTGTATTTTTGGCCCTCTCCTTGGACTTAATGGAACATTCCATGCCTCAGGCCACTCCTGAACCTCCATATAGATATCCTGCATCATCACGTAGTAGCTCATTAGTAACCACTCCTTTGTTGTATCCCTCTTCACCTGCAAACACATAGTGTTGCATGTTTCCTGAAAGTTAGCAATATTTCCAAACTCTTAGGCTGTCTTAGGTGAAATCCTCCATGTGTCGGCTAAGTTGTCCTCAATCTATGAAAGATATAGTGTGGATGTATCATTGTTTAACTTATTCTTCTTTGGGTTTGTTGTTCTCCTTAAGGAAGTGTACCGGGTTGCGTCACACTTTCCTACTCTCTAAAGAAATATATAATACATTGGTTCTTGCCAACCTACTAGTGCAATGAGGATGAATAATCACGAGTAGTGGAACTTAGATCCCCAATATTTTGTATCCTTTCAGTATTCCAGGAAATAATTGAGCAAATAAGGGGCCCAACTCATCAATCTCCCCTTCGCGCACTGTGTTGCAGCTACTACCACCCTTGCTAGTACTTCTTCCTTCCTGCATTCGTGCATTAACTTACATACTAAAAACCTTGTAGAAAATCTTTTCGTCGGATCATTTATTTCACTGATATTGATCCCCCTATTCCCTTTATCTGTGCCATATTTCACCTGAATTTCATCAGAAATGGATTTTTCCTTAATCTTATCCTCTAGATATTGTTATGGCTTCTCCCCATCCATGGGTTGCCCAGTAATTGTTTTTATTATGTCCACATTGATAGGAACTGAGCTATCCATCATTAAGACACCTCCATGCCACCTTGGTAGGAGTTGTTTCACACATTGGTTGATGTATTTACCACACCAAAAGTGTGGTATATCCAATGTGTTCCTTATCCATGTGTTATAGAGCCCCAATATCCATTATCCAGGCTTCAACAATGGTGCACCTGATGGGCCCTCTCCTTTACATTCCATGTAGTTGTGTTGTGAAAAATCCAGGAATTTGATGGTATTTGCTATGTCATGTTCTGAGTACTTCATATTGTTCACTCTTATCATTTCATCATCCACTTTCACTCCATCCAGGATCTTTGTTATTACAATTATCAATTCTACCTGTGCGTGTGGTATCCCTTGCACGTTTCTTTTAGCTTGTGATTTATTTTTCCCTCGCTCTAGACTCTAGGCCCTATTGCACTGAACCCATGGGATTCTCTTTGCTTTGTGGCCCTTTTCCTCTGGATGCGTGAGACTCTGTTCTTTCCACATCTTCCTTAGGCTACCCAACCTCTTTTGATGGGTTTTATTCCTCCTCCACCTATGTGCTATGTGGCTCATACTATGGCATATGGATTTAATCCACATTGACTATTGTCAGAATTCCCTATGTCCCTGATTGCGTCACTCGACCACTGCTTCTCATGTTTTGATTGGTCCAACTCGCGATAGCGATATCTTGCTAGAATCCAGACTGTTTTGGTACAAATATCAATCTATTGTCAATAATTATCACTCTCTTGCTCTTAAGGTTCATTCTTCATTCTTCTCCTTATCTAAAAACAAAAATCACTGCATTTTACCCCCTTTTCTAACTTTATAACGGGATGACGTACTGACAATTGTTTCTCACTGACAATTTTCTCTTTTTCACCTTTTGTTGTTCCCTACACTTTTGTATCTATCAAATTATTTCCAGCGTGTAGTGTCTTCAACACTAGTTTCTCTGCAATGCATTGTTAATGATAATACTTCCATTACATCAAAACCTTCTAGTATTCTCCTATATTTTTTTCTTTTTATTACATTTCTTCTTTTTATGGATTTTTGTCTTTTTCTTCTAACATATACTATATACAATATGTACAATCATACTTCCTCTCTTTGTTTTAACCTCAACTTGTTAGGCCGATTGTCTTGATACAACTTTAGTCGATTTCCATTCACTAGTCCTCTGAGATTCTTCCCTGCACGATCTTTTAGTTGCACAACACCTCCATTTGTGATGGAATCTACCTGATAAGGACTTAACCAGTGCATATTAAACTTTCAAGGGTGTTGTATATAACTACTTTTATAGAGGATAAATAGATCTCCTTCCTTAAAGATTTTATTCTTTATGTGCCTATCATGCTAAGATTTTTCCTTTGCTTTCTGTACTTCTTGGTGAAATTCTGCTAGAATTATGTCTTCTTTCAGCTCCATCACCTGATCCAATATTTCTTGTCCAACACCTTCTTCTGTCATGTTATTGATCTTTGCAATGTGCAGACTAGGCACTAAATAATCCAATAGAACCACTTCTTCCTACCCATACACCAGTCTGAATGGTGTTTTTCGTGTAAGATTCTTTCATGTAGTCTTGTAATTCCATAACATTGTTGATACCTTCAAATCCCAATCATCCCTATTCACATTGAAAATCTTTGTCAATGCATTTTCTAGAATCTTGTGAAAAGCTTCCACTATACCATTTTCTTGGGTATGGTAAGGTGTTCTCTTCTGATGATGTATCTCAAATTATTATGTCATAGCACTGATTGTACTATTAGTAAAATGAGTTCCCTGATCACTCAAGAAAATTCTGGGACATCCAAATATGGTCACCACGTTCCCAAAGAGAAACTACGCTACAGTTTATGCACTGCAATCCTTCACTAGGGCTTCTTCTTCCCATTTGGTTAAGTATTTTTTCATAGTGATGATGTATCTGACTCCTCACCTCCTTGTTGGTAGGTTAATGGGTCCAATGAAATACAAAACCCATTTATAAAATACATGTAAAGTTACTTGGGGAATAAGTGGCATTTCATCCCTTCTAGATGGTTTTCCCACCCTATGATAGACATCGCAAGTCTGACAATATTTCTTTGTGTCCTTATGTATTGTAGGCTACCATAATCCTACATGCAACACCTTCTGTTTTGTAGGCTTTCCTTCATAGTTCCTTCTATATATACCTTCATGTGCTTTTTCTAACATCATGGAGTGTTCATGATCCATCACACATCTTCTCAGAATTCCATATGTCCCTAACTTGTATAAATGACCTGCAATCATCTAATAGTCTACAACATGCACTACCAACTATTTTTTGTGTGTGGCAGTAAATTCTCTGGGAGCCATTAATGTGCCCAAAAATCCAACAATGTTAGCAAAGTAAATATCAGCAATCTGAACAGAAAATAAGTTAGAATTAGGAAAATTCTCCTCCAATTTCTTTGGCTCCTCTCCATTAGTAATTCTTGATAGATGATTTGGTCTTGCATTCAACTTCCCTGGTTTTACTATGATTTCAAAATCATCTTCCTGAAATAATAAAATCCATATACAGATCCTCCCCCCCAACACTGGATTGTTAACTAGGTACTTCAAAGTGGAATGATCTCTAAACATCTTAAAATGTTGACCCAATAAATAATGTCTGAACTTTTGTAGAGCATATACCATAGCCAAACCTTCCTTTTCTGTAGTATTATATTTCTTCTCAAAATCGGATAATTTTCTACTAGAAAAATATATTGGGTGGTGAATGTCTCCTTCACCTCGTTGTGCCAAAATTGCTCCAAGTGAAATGGATGAAGCATCCACATGCACATGAAATTATTTTGTCCAATATGGAAAACTCATAATTGGTGTTGTCACCATCTTCTCTTTTAGGATGTCCAAGATTTCTTGGCATTCATCATTCCACTGGAATCTGATGTATTTTTTCAGTAAATTCTCCATGGGTGCAGTGATAATTTCATAGCCCTTTATGAATTTCCTATAGTACCATGTGTGGCCCAATGTTTCTCTCAACTGACACACTAACTTTGGTGGTGGTAAATTAACAATAACAACAATCTTCACAGGGTCTACTATCAATCCATGTTTGCATACAATGTTCTCAAGTAGGATGCCAAATGGTGTGATGAATATACATTTATTAATGTTCAATGAGATCTAGCATTGCCTACATATTTCTAACATTAACCTCAGAATTTCTACATGGTCCTTCAATAAACTGAAAATTGTCCAATCATCCAGATAAACCTCTAAAACTTTATGTATAAAATCCTTGAATGCATCTACTACTACTACTCTAGAAAATATTTTTTGTGCATTCTTTAAACCAAATGGAATTAGAGTGTAATGATATGACCCACACTCTATTGAAAATGTAGTTTTGTACTTTTCCTTCGAAGCAATTCTGATCTGATGGTAACCTGAAAATCCATCTGTGAAAGAGTACACTTCCTGTCCTCCCACATTATCTAAAACCTCATCTATAAATGGAGTAGGAAAATGATCATTCAGGAATGCATCAATTAATTTCCTCATATCCACATATATCCTAATACCTCTAATATTTTTTTCCTGGACCACCATTGGACTAATCCACTCTGATTCTTCGATGGGCTCTATGATTCCTGATTCTAGCATTCTATCAATTTCTTCCTTAACCTTTTGCTTATAGATGGGATTTAATTTGTATGGTCTCTGTCTAACTGGTCTTTCCTCTAGTCTGAGGGGTATCTTCATTTCCCGAATCTCTCCTGCTACCCTTTTCATCTCTGAAAATGTGGCTGGGAATAAGTCACTATACTCGCACAATAATTTGGTTATATTTTCCATTGTCTCACTATCCCGGTAATCTCCAATGTTAGCTATCTTGGGCTTCTACTTAGTCCCAATATTGACCTTTTTTATATTCATAGGTTCAATAAACTCTTCTAATTGTAAAAAGGGTCCTTCCAACCCTCTTTCTCCTTCCCCTTCTAATATTTGTATGTCCCATGGGTTTTCCTCTACTTCTTCATCCTCTACGACCTGATAATAGTAAACTAATTGTTCAAGTGTTTCTTTTCTATAATATTTGTCTATTGTCACTGTATCTACCCCATAATCTTCAAATATATCCCCTTTCATCCTCTATAATGCTAGATTCACTTATGTATTCTCACTTTCAAATGCAAAGGTCCCAATAAAGTTCTTCTTCACTGCGCCCCAACTTGCAATTTCTCTACGCAGTTCCTGCTCCTTTTACCAATTACTAGGTATTCCTTCTAAAGTATGAATAAAGTATTGCATCCATTCCCATGGTGGCACCACTATCCAACTAGTGACACAATCATCTATGTTTTTTCTTGGGTTACCTCTTCAATCATACTTCTGCAAGAGTCTATCTCATTGACTCTTACCAATTATTATGTGCATCAGTCGCTTACACTGATACCCGTCCTAAATTAACTTCTTATGTACATCCCACCATCGTGCAGGTGTGTCCCTTAGTGTTATATACAATACTAATAATATATGACTATCCAAAACCTATGATTCAAACTCTTTCAAGAATTTTTCTAAATTGTCCTCTTCGGTAAATGTTGGAAATTGTCTTACTTCTATCCCAACCCATCTTACTGCACATGTAACTATGGCGTACCTCCTAGTAGAGACTTCATGTAATATTTGTTGCCAGTTTTCTACTCTAGTATCATAATCTGACATGTCAAAATTAATACTCCTCCAACTGAGTACTCTGTATGCGGTTGGATTCACATAGTCTTCATCTCACACAGTAGTCCTATACAATTGGTTCACATAATCCTCTAGAACACTATTAGGCACAGGTTCTACATATCTTCACAATCTAATGGATATAATGATGCTACTACCGTAAAGTTCCCAGCTTTGAATATCATATTTATATTCTTTAAATTAATTATGGCATGATTGTCAAAGGTCCAATCAATTCCCCATAGTGTTGGAAATGGTATAGAGTCATCCACCATATCCATGACTTCAAAGTCTGTTGTGGTGCACACACCATCTAGATCCACTTTTGAATTCTTGAATTGACTTATGGGAATCACTCTCTGTTGGTTTGCTAGATTCAATTGGATATTGGAATACCCTAATGTAGGTTCTCCTATTCCTTCCCAAATCTTCTTTGGAAAAATGTTGACATCTGATCCTAAGTCTAGGATAACATTTCCCATGTTAAAGTCTCCTATATTTTCATTCAATCTAAACTCTCTTCTATTTTTTTTTCTTTCTATGGACAAGATTAATTTTCTTTGGTTTTGTTCCTACCCCTTCCTCTATGCTATATTTTTCAATCATTCTTTTAAACAAATCCATGGCATTCTTATCATTAAGTAATTTAAAGCAAGATTCTAGTAAATCCTTTAAGTTAATTACTTTCTCTGTTTTCTTTCCTTTGCAAGTATTATCCACAGACTGAGGCATATAAAAAATAGGAGTATCATAACTGAACACAATATTCAATGTGGAGGCTACGTTCTCCTTCAAGAACTCCTTCTTTGCATCGAACTTCTATTGTGACTAAGTGTTCTTTTGAATCCAATATTTATATTCCTTATTATGATAATGTGCATTTTCTCATGTCTTCACTCCTCCTCTAGTCACTATATTGATGTTCTTCTCAGGATCCCTTATTTATGCAACAATCCATTGGGCATTCTAGTTATTTAGATTCCTCTTCTCCTATATATTCGTCATTAACTTTGGGAAATATTCTATAGCGTGATCTGTTGTGAGATAGTACATACATGTTGTTGATGGTTGAGGACAATCTTTGGCATAGTGTCCTTGTTGTTGACAATTATGGAAGATAATAGGCCCTTTGACTCTACTCATTCCTCCTCTTCCTCTACCCATGAATCCTCCTTTATTCCCCTGTGGATCCATGTTATGATACTATGGTGCCTAATTATAATGTCGGGGTTGCTAAAACCATGGCACTACCTAAAATTGTTGTGCATTGAAAAATTGTGGTGTGGTCTATATTTTCATTAACTCAACTTGCATCTTGTATGGATATGAGGTTCTTTCCTTCATTAACCCTAGGGTTATAAAGTTTTTTTCTTCATGTCCTACTGAATTATAAAAGTTACAGAAAGCACTCTTTGGTTCTGTCTTGTACTTCTGCATCATAGGGCAATGATAAGGATGCTTCCCATGTGTCTTTCATATTTCACACCAAGGCCCTCCTGTAGGAAATGGATTTGGAATCCCTACTCCTAGGTACTGAGAAAATGTTAAATACACATTCTTGTGATGTCCCTCTAATCTGCACAGGGTACAATACATTGATTCTCTTTTCTCCCTAATTTTATTCTAGTTTAATTACATTGTAAAGTTCTTCAGGTCTTCCTTCATCTCCTGTATAACTAGATCTGTCTGATTATACTGATTCTCCTCTAACATCATCGCTTCTTGTAGTGTCTCTGCCTGGGTTTGAAATTTCTATTGTCTCAATGGATATTTGAAATGTGGTAATAGAGAATTTATAAACAACTACCTATGTTGCATGTCAGAAATGGGATACTTCAGTTTACCTTTCAATGTCTTGAACTTCTGATCGATGTCCCATACAACCTCTCCTAGTTTCTGTCTAACCTCAGTCATCTCATTCATAAAATGATCCTCTCATTTCAACCTCTAAAACTTAGTGATCAATGCCTACTTGATCTCTGGTACTGTTCTTGACGCACCCTGTGGATTGTTTACTTCTAGATTCATATACTAATCTAGCACATAGTTTCTAAATGTTATTGCTAGTTGTGCTAATTTTGCTACCTCATTAGTGACTCTTTCCACTTCCCATATTCTCTCACACATGAATAGGTGCTTATATGGGTCTTTTGATCCATTTCCATGGAACTATGGTAATCTTATCGTTGAATCTACACATGCCACTATAGAATGTGTTGTGCGTGCTCCGTGCGGTACTACTATCTGTGTACTGTTGTTTGGACTTAAACTCCCACTGGTATTGTTGTTGGTACTTCCACTTGCACCACTACCTACACTATTTTTGGTACTTCCACTTTTACCCTCACCTCTATTTTGATCTCCTAGATTCCTCTAACTGTCAGTCACTAGTTCTCTAAACAACTCTTTCTTTGCTTATCTATTAATCATACATGGGGTTGTAGGTTTTACAATGATTCAAATCTGGACATGAGTACTTGATTCCTCATTAGATCCTGATCCTCTAGTATTTCTTTCATATGTGGCATGTAGTATTTATTCAATGTTCTCCAAAGAACAAAAATCCTCTACCTCTTCCTCATCACTCTCCAAGCCTTCCCTCTCGGTTATTTCTCTTTTCTTCCTGTTGAGATTATACTTGTAGGGTCTACCACTCTTCATCATTCCTGCCTTATGCAGAATTGCATGGATCTCCTCTTGATCCAACATAATGGGATCTTTCTCTTTACTATGATATCCTCTATCCATTTCCCCCTACATCTCTAACCTTCCTTAGTGTTTCCCCTAACTCCCCAATCCACGCAGGGTAGTTTAGTTGTCTGACTCCATGGTTAATATCACTTTATCATCCAATAATGTCTTGATTGAAGTGTACAATGACCTGATGTACCTTCCCCTTTGACCCTTAAGAAACTCTTGTTCTTCTACACTATAAGACTTTGATGTATATACTTCAAACTCAGTGATATACCGTACTACAATGCTGTCTAGCCAAAAATCTACTGCACGTGTGAATTTTTTATTCACCCTCTTCAACCACGCAATACTCTCTTCTGTCCACTACACTGATCTAAATCTATCTTTCAGATGGGTATCCTTCAACCATGTTATCCACTCCTGCAATAGCATGGGAAACTCACTAAAGAAACTCTCGTGTATTTCGTTGAATACATATCTCTCCAAGTACTGTCTAGGATTAAACATAGGGCTTCTATTATCTTTGTGGGAAAACTCTAGTTCCTGAACTATCAACCATCTTTCAATATTTTCATTCATGGGGTTCCAACCTAAAAAAATTCCCCTTCTTAAACCCTTGAGCTATACTGTGTGATACATCCCTCCCGATCTAATATTCTGAGTTCCAACCAACAACAAAACCATCGTTGGTTGTTTATGGGTTGACCTAGCTTCTAACTAGAGGATTACCAACTTCTCTTTGACTATTTTCCCTTCTGGATACTAGAAGGAAACACATTGCATAGAGTGCACTATGCAGTCTCACCCGAGATGGCTTCAATGGGTGGCTATAGGACTCAGGTGTATACAACCATGGGATGGGATGTTATTCTCTCTCGGGATAGACCTCACATACCCGCTTATTATGCTGACCTTAGCTAGATATTAGTTTTGACCAATGACACAACACTTCCAACATAATTTCATCAACCACTATAACCACATATATTAAATGACATATACTCATTTATTGCAACATAAGATTCAGATCTAAATACTAACTACGGTATTCATCCATGTAGTATTGTTGTATAGATTTTATTATTTATCCTTAGTGTGTAGTATTATTCCTTTTATCATTTTAATATGTTCATCATAAAACCCATTAAAGAAAATATAATTACAAGTACTGCAACCATTCACACATAACCCACATATACCATGGTTCATGCCCTCCTGGGACTACGTCCACAAAGATGATTTGCTTCAACTATTTATTAATCTTCATGCAAAATCCAATGTTGCGCACTGTACAATTATTCCTCCATTACAATCGATCTCCACTGATCACAATAGTCTTTACAAAGCTTAGAAATACTAACCAACAAACTAACTCCTTCCCATAATTCTAATACATTATACTTATACAAAAAATGGGACAAATCCCTTACAAAAACCCTAACCCTAAGAGGATTAGGTTTGTCCATTTTTCAACTTCTCCGCAATAGTTTCTCCACTTTGTAATTGCTTTTCCTCTGTTTCTGACGCACTCCCCATTTTACGGCATTTCCTTATCTTTTCTGATTTCTACCTTCATTCCTTCAAAAATTTCTTGATTTTCTCCCAAAATTGGCTCACGCCAACACATAATTTATTACATTAAATGATAAATTAAAAAAAGAATGAGAAGGTTGGGGTTCTATCTCCTTGTTATTTTCTCCATCCATGTGCATTGTTGCGTTGGCTGCCGATGCACTACTAAAGTAGGTAGAATCGTATCATGCACATACAATGCCTATATCTCACATTTCTATGGACCCCAATTTGAAAATTTAATGTGCTTTTTTTGAGAATTTGAATTGACTGACAATAAGCCTAGAGTTTTTATTGTTTCTCCTTTATTTCTTTGGCAAACCTGACATTCTCTTACAAATTTATGAATTCTTTTCTTCATTCATTTTGTAAATAAATCCCTTTTTATCCTTTGATATGTTTTAAGGAACCCTAAATGTCCTCCCATCAGAGAATCATGAGACTCCCTAAATATTTTTTTATTCAACTTTGATTGGGGGTATAAAAATATCCTCCCCTTGTACTAGAGAATATATCTCTTCCACTCCCAATCTTCCATATATTTCATCCCTTCCTTTATACATTGTATTTTGTGTCTCTTACTATTTTCATTTTTCTATTCATGGGGAACTTCTTCCAACAACACTAGAATGGAAGATGTAAAGGAATATAAACTTGAGGCCTCTTCTATTCTAGAAAGGGAATCAACAACCACATTTTCCTTCCTATTTTTTTTTTTATATTATCTCAAAATTAAACCATTTCATTTTTGTTTCTCCCCTAATGACAATATTTTCTCCAAAAATTACTTTAGGCTATCATGATATTTATTGACTTTAGAATGCCTCCTGATGAGATATTTTCACCATTTTTTTATTGCATGTAAAATTACTATCATTTTAGTTTGTTATATGTATATTCCACTAGGTATTTTCTCTTTAATTTTTTATTTTCAAAAGCCGATGTCTCCCTTCCTGAACCAATACTGCTCCAATTCCTTATCTAGATTCATGACATTAGACTATGAATTATTTACCTAAATTAGGTGTTTCCAATATCTGTGAATATTACATGACATATTTTAAAAGTGAGAATGACAAGGTAGCATGTTCATTCCATACACATGGGTTTTTCATCAAGAGAGATGTGAGTGGGCCTGTAATGTGTGCATAATTATGAACAAATTTTTGATAATATCATGTAAGACCCAAAAATTATCTAAGAATCTTGATTTTATTAGGAATAGGCCACTTTGTGATATCTTGGATCTTTTGAGAGTCCACCTTAACCCCTTACCTTGAAACAATATGACCCAAATACTCTACTTCTTGTTTCCCAAAAGAACATTTGGATCTTTTTATATAAAATTGGTTGTTTTCAATAATTTGCAGGACTTTATCCACATGTTTAATGCGGTGTTCCCATGATTTACTATATATTATTGGACAATTGGTTTGGATAGTTGGTTTTCATTGATGTCAACCCTTGGAGAGTGATATTGGAGATTGATGTCAACCCTTGGGGAGGTCCAAAGATGTTGGACAATTGATTGACATTTGTATGATCAAGATTGATGGTCAGTTAGTTGGGTACATTTGATGTAGTATACATGTAGCCCCAAAGGTGTGGTTATGGGACCCATAGTTGATTAAGGAATATGGACATGAAGGACAATGAAATTGCAAGTAAGACAATCATAAATTATACAATGATGATAAATTGTTGAACATTGTTGATAAACTGAAATAATATATATTGTAGTTAAAAGTGGTATAAAGTACTCATATTGATTCACCCCCCCGCCCTCTAAGTATTCCAACAATTGGTATCAAAGATCTTTCCTTCAAGGAAACAATTTAGCCACTCGAAGGTATATCATGGAGTACAGTATTACTGGAGTACCAATGTTAAATGGTTAGAATGGTCTGCACTATGAGATATGGAGTAGAATAATGAAAACAATTTTGCAGGCACGTGGATATGATATTTGGTATTCATTTGTTACATGATATAATGGTTCAAAGAAACCAAAGACTACAACCAAGGAGGAATTGAAGAAAAAAAATAAAAATCAATGGACTTGATCATGGAAGGGTTACCTGATTCAGTAAAGGACAAAGTGGGAAATGTTCATCAGCTAAAGAACACTAGGATAAGATACATAAAATCTATTATTCTATCATCATAGAGTTAGAGATTGATAAAGGAGATGAAGGTATAGAAAAAGAGGTAAGATGCTCATCATGTCAGATAGATTTAAAAGAAGAAGAGTGCGAAGTCAACATAAGTGAGTTCTTTTCCTTTAATTGTGAAGAGAAAATACATCTTGAAATTGAATTCCCTTATTTGAAGATTGAAAGTGATGAGACATAAAATCATAATGAAACACAATAAGTCATGAGAAATTATATGTTGAAGAAATAAGAATCTTAGAATGACAACTCCAAAGAAGTCGAAAAGACAATCATGATGTTAAAGGGTCAACTAGAAGAAGCCAGAATAATTGAAGAAACCCTTGAGGATTAGAAGGAGGGTTTGGAAATCAAAATAACATCATAGAAGGAAGAATAATAAGAGAGAGAGAAGATTTTGAAATATCATATTAAGGAAATAACTATTGACTTAAATCATCTTGACGCAAAATTTGGTCAAGAAGAAGGAAGACTTGACAAAGAAATTATCTCCTTGAAGATCCAGCTTGAAGAAGAAAAGCAAACCGAAGAAGTCATGAAGATTCAGATGATGATGAAAGAAGAAAAGGTTGAGAATATTGAAGAAGAATTTGTCGCATTGAGAGTTAAAATATTCAAACTCAGCAAGAACATTCAAGAGATAGAAACATCCACCTCATCAGTAGAGAACATTGAAGAGAAATCCTTTAGGTCACTAGAAAAGAAGAATGAAGAAAAGAGTAAGAGTTATGCATAAGTACTTAAAGGAAGGAATCATGGTCAACAATAATCAAAGAAGAATGAGTAGAATGGAGATACATATTCATCAAGACCTGTCACATTCACAAACCAAATAAGCTTCAACCATAATGAAGAGATCCATAGAAGAAAAAATCATGATCAACCAAGGAAGGAATTCAGAAGGACTACACCAAAAAAAATATATCATTCACTCCCAAGTATGTAAATTTATTTTATGGTCATTGTTTTTATTGTACTAACTTTGGACATAAGGTTGCAAATTTCAGGGGTTATGGAAGAAATTTTCAAACAATAAATACTTATGTGGCCCCACATAACATATAATGTTACAAGTTCCATAACCATGGACACATAGCACGTGATTGTAGAAGCATGATGGATTCTTATTTGAGAAATAACATTGATATCATATATAAGAAGGTTTGGAAAAGAAAACAAGAACATGAAAATGAATATCATATGAATAAAGGACACCCATAAGTCATACTCTCAGGATTAGCGATAGTACGAGATGAAGATAATTTACAGGGAGAAAAGAATATGTTAGATAGAAGAAGATTTGGAGAAGAAATGTAAAACAAGAAGAACATGTGAATAAATACAAGGTCCCAAAGAACACAGAATCTGTAGTAGTATGAGAAATAAAATAAGAACTAGTGAATTAAAAATAGGCTCAAGAGATTGTACTTTTAGGAATTGTTGTGCGAAATCAATCCAAAGGAAGAAAGGAAGAAGTGAGAGTTCAGAGAGATGATGAGTCTAGAAATGAAGAGGAATATTACTCCGCAATAGAGTAGGTATTTTAATAATCCATCTAACTTGGAGACCCCTAGTAAATATGGATATTGAACAAGGGGAGTCAGTGTAGTAGCTACTATAGATCAGCGAACCATATTTTGATCCATAAAAAGTGACCACAGAGACAGATTCATAGAAGTCAAATAGTAGAAGTACATAGTAAAAGATTGATTGGTTGAGAAGCAGTGTTCCCACATAGGTGTCAGTGGTAGTTACACATGTAGCAGTTTATGATTGTACTCATGCAAATATATCTTCTGTACATGTTGTTCTAGACATGCAGAGTTTGGTTTGCAGATGGAGAAAATAAGTAGACATGTTTGATTCAATCTGATAAACAAGAACATGTGATGATTAGTTGTATCATATTCAGGTGAAGCCTTCATAATAGTTCAATGACATATGGGTCAACATCATGGACAGTTGAGTAGCAGGGTTATGAATACTTTGTGACATACAGACATAGATGTATTCATGAGATGATTATAATGTACAAGAAACAAGGGTCACATGCATAGCAACATATTTACAATTGGAATCAATGGAATCAACTATCCACATAAAGGAAAATTATTGAAATGCACAACGAAACAAGGAAAGAGAAACTGCCACCAGAAGCTATATCATTAGAAGGAAATCATTGAACAATGTGGTCAACTGAACATGACAAGTGATTTAATAAATAAAGTAATGGATGATTTTTATATATGTCAGTGAATTTCATGAAGAAGCACCAATGGACAATAAGAAACAATGGACTAGAAGAAAGGAAACATATACAAGTATCCCTTATAAATCGATATACATAACATCATGCAAAGAAGTCAATTCATCATAGAGAGATCCATAAAGGAATATTAGTAGCATACATACAAGGAGACATACCCACATGGGGAGATATTATTTTACCCATGATTGATTACAACAGGTACAATAATAGGACGAGACATATTGATAAGGGGAGTTACCCTTTTAGTCAAAGAGGGAGAGAAAGAAAAAATGCATGAAGACATGGGGAGAATCCACAAGGAGAGATACCCTTTTCCATTGATTTCAAAGGGGGGAGAGATAGAAACATTTATAATGAGAGATGATCACAGGGCGAACATGAGCATGAGTATTGTCGTGTCTAAGTGTTTCCATGAATGTTGGTGTTTCCATCAATGATGAAGGGGGGGATTGTTGTGTTGTAAAACTAAGAGGGGTGTTGAATCATTTGTTACCAATCTTAAACACTTATGCTCATTTTAAAAATCATTACATAACTCTCAATGATGATTACAATAATGTAGGGAAGTAAACAATAGAACATTGAACATCATTCACACACATGAAATACATGGATACAGAGATTTCCCGAGGAAACCCATAAAGGGTAAAAACTTCTTCTTCCTTATATGATAAGTATTCTTTACATTCTACACATTATCATACATATGAGATCCAAATCATTGTGAGGCTACAACCTCTGTTTTCCAAGCTTTGTCTTGATGAGAGCACCAACTCTCTATTTTCTCTAGCACCTACTAGAAGGAAGCACCTACTCCCTAAGTGTTCCAGCACCAACTGGATGGAAGAACCAACTTCCAGTCACATAGGCACCAACCTATATAGAAGAGAACAATAGTTCTCCTTTGCACCACCCTGCCACCCTAGTTTATCTGGTTGCAACCAATTGGAAGATGCAACTCCCTTCTTTCAAGAACCTACTTGAAATTCTAAGGAAAACGATCCTCCATAGAACCTCCCAACCACCCTTGAATGTTAAACTTTGGTATCTATGAAATTATTATACTGATTCAATAGATGTCATGAGCTTACCAGGCTTATCACTGTTCTCCCATGCTTCTCTGCTCAGTTTCCTTTTCATCTTTCTGTTCTTCTCATCTATCTCAGCATGCACGACTCAATTTCCTCTTGTTCTTTTGTTCTTTCATTCCTGCACATTGTGTTTCTCCACACATGCATGCCTCCCCTTCACAAAAATGCCATCTTTTCTCTGTTCTATGTTTTTCTTTTATGCCCTCTGTCCCAATAGTTCTGCATTCCTTGCCACACTCTTCTTCAGCTCCTCTAGAAATTATCCAACTATGATCATCATCACTAGGAGTTATGACGATATTCCTCAACCTTTCTAGTAGACAAGACTCTTCGACTTCTCTTCCATCTGTCGAGCTAATCCTTTATGTTTCATTTATAGGCTTCGATCCAATGGCAGATGCCTCGAGACTCTGCATCTTCTCTTGCTCAGTCGAGATAATTCTTTCTGATGTAGTTGCAGGCTTTGATCCACTGGAAGATGTCTCAGGACTCTATGTCTTCTCTGTCTATTATCACTTACTCACCTATTTCACAAGAATTCTCATTTCATTAAATAATGGGCTAATCTAGAAGGCCAGTATTTGCGCGATGATATCAACGATCGAGATTCAATTCCAGACCCCCCTTTTCATTCTTCCTTTAATGAATGGGGGGGGGCATCTAGAATGGAGCATGCATGTTTGGAAAAACATGATTTAGGAGCCCAGATCTGTAGCTGAGGTTCAATTCTGGACCCTCTCCACCTTTCTGTCTTTGACAGGAAGGGGGGGGGTCTAGAATGGAGTGGTTTTGTATGGTCCCCTCCACAAACCTCTTACCACTTCCTCATCCGTTTACCACCTTTGCCTCCTTCTGACAGGTGTTTTCCACCCAATCTCTCTCCTTTCCCTGTCACATCACAACACCACAGCCTGTGACCACTCGCCGATCTGGAATGAACCATGTGGCTGCCACGTTCACCTCCTGGATATGAAGGCCTTGATTTTTCCTTGATCCAACGACTAGGATTATATCGTGACTTCAAATATCATGAGATCAAGGAGTTAGAGAATCTCCTGTCTTTGGATTTCCCGATGTGTGAAACGCCAATATTCCACTCTCATCATAATCGCTTGCCATGTGTCCTCTGGCTTCAATGGCCTGGATCATTTCTCAATCTCGCATATCACAAGTTCGAGAGGTTAGAGCAGCTCTTTTATTTGACTTTCCAGTCAATGAGATGCTAATCTGTGACCACGTGCCCTACCCGAAGATGGACGGTCCTCCTGCTTTCAGGATTTTGTAAACCTGCTTCTCCTTGATCTTAAAACAACGTCCTAGTTCTACCATATCCAATGATGGTCGGACCCCGTGCTCAGATCTAACGGTCAATATTTGTCCTCCATCTCTGTGGTCCTCCTATTTGGACTTACAATGTCTTCCGAGCCTAATTTCCATCGTTGTTATGGCCATCATTGTTCTTTCCATCATTGACAAGCTCACTCCCAACTGTAAACCTGCCAACAATCTCCCCCTTTGGCATTAATGGCAACCCTAAATGACTGTGCTAATCTGTTTGGACCTCGAGCTATAGCATCTGGTTTGGACCACTCCTTTTCTCCCCCTTTGACATCAATGTCAAAGAAAACATGCTCCCCCTGAGATGTTTGTTGGACAACTGAGAGAGGGGGGGGGGGGTGAATCAGTTGTTATTGTGCTTAAACAATTATGCTTATTTAAAACTCTTTACAGAGCACTCAATGAAAATCACAATAATGCAGAGAGGTAAGCAATAGAACATTTGACATCAGTCACACATATGAAATATACAGAGACAGATATTTTCTGAGGAAACCCATAAAGGGTAAAAACCTCTTCTTATTGGTATGATAAGTAATCTTTACATTCTGTACATTATCATACATATGAGCACCAACTCATTATGAGGCTACAACCTATGTTTTGCAAGCTGCAGCCTATGTTTTGCAAGCTGCAACTTGCCGAGAGAACCAACTCTCTATTTTCTCTAGCACCGACTAGAAGGAAGCACCAACTCCCTGAGTGTTCCAGAACCAACTGGATGGAAGCACCTACTTCCACTTATACAAGCACCAACTTGATTGAGAGAACCAACTCTCTGGTTTCTCTAGCACCCACCAGAAGGAGGCACCAACTCCTTGAGTGTTCCAACACCAACTAGATGGAAGCACCAACTTCCAATCAAATAGGCACCAACCTGTGTAACAGAGAACAACAGTTCTCCCTTGCACCACCCTGCCACCCTGGTTTCTCTAGATGAAACCAGATGGAAGCTACAAATCCCTGTGTTCAAGCACCCACTTGAACCTCTAAGGACAAAAATCCTCCCTGGCACCTCCCTACCACCCTGATTAAAATATTTTCTACTAAAACTTATTACAGTGATTCAATAGTTGTCATTGGCTTACCAAGCTTATCACTGTTCTACAATGTTTCTCTTCTCTCCTGTATCAGTGTCTCTCTACCTGCATCTTGTTGTGCTTTCTGATCTTCTACTTTTCTCTACAAGTGAACCTCAACCTTCTTTTACTATCTCAGCTATGACTCTCTATTCTTTGCTTTTGTTGTTCATTATTCTCTGCGTCTTATATTGATTCTATGAATTACGTCTCTTCTGTGTATTTCAACTCCTGCCCAGAGCACGCTATTTCCCGTGTGTAATTCCTCTCCACAACAAAATTCATCTCTTCTCTATTCTGCATATTTATACTATCTGTGCACCTTCTTCGTCCTCCATGCACAGTGCCTCTGCATGCTCTTCACCATGCCATGGTTCTACTCATCGGGTTGTTCACTGCCACTCTACTTTTGCTCTACTTCACTCGCTCAAGCCTCAAAAAGAAAAAACTGCATCTCACTTCTATCTATGCCTCATCTATTACTCATCTTTGAGTTTTATCTCACACTGTGCATACTGTAATTTTCCCTTTCTTATAGTTCAACTCCTTTTTCCTTCAGAACAGCCAATCATGCACAGTCACTGCATGTTTCTTTCAACCACTCCCTCTGCGGTTACACCTCGAATCTTCTTGGGAAAAAATGCACATCAACTGAATCACCAACCATCCAAGAACCATGACTCGGTTTTTCTAACTGAATCATAACTAATCGATTACCTATGAGGTGAGACAATAACCCTTTGATCAAGATTCCAATTAGCCAGCACTGTTGGATTAAATCCGTAGGATTTCACATTTATCTCATATTCCCACTAGTTGTGACCGAGCACTAAACAGAATTTGAATTTCATGATTTCACATCTCGGCATTCCTATTATGAAGGGTCTAAAAACTCCAAGTCATGATCGTCGAGACTCTGAGATGGAGCTTAACACCACTAGTTTCTTCCTCTCACGTGACCACCGGCGGTGACCACAGGCTGGGCCAAAAGGTGCTTCATATTTCATGAACTTATGAACTTTATCGAGCTTGATCAATGGTCGAGATCTCCAATGATATGATGGTCCAGATCTCATCGCGATCTCACATATTGTGATTCCTATGATGAAGGATCTCGATTCTCCAAGTCACGATCGCTGAGACTCCGAGATGGATCTTAACACTGCTATCCTCTTCCTCCATCTTCCACAGATATAACCACTGACTGTGACCACAACCTTATTCAAAAACGCATTTCTCACTTTCATGTCTTAGGTATTCTGTGATGAGTCCTCTCGACTCTCCATGTCATGAACTCCGAAATAGAGCTTGGCTTCTCTAGCTCTGCTCTCCATCTCTCAACAATGTGACCATGAGATATGACCACTCGCCAATCAAACGAGCACTTCACTCCTTTGACTTTCCATTCAGCGAAACAGTGATCTTTCGCCATGTGTCCTATGGAACCAATGATCCACGACTGTCCTCGATGGATGGACAGGATTCCTTCACAGTTTTGGAGAGTTGGATGACTGTTGGTCTTATCCGCCTTGCAGCTTCACCATATCTAACGGTTGTTGGTCCTTTGTAATTACTCTAGATCTGACGGCCCATATCTTATCGCGATTTCTCATATCGTGAGTTGGGAGGTTAGAGAACTTCCTTCCTTTGACCTTTTAGTTAGTGAAATGATGATATGTGAACAAATGTCCTTCCCAAATATGGACGATCCTCCTTCTTTCGATATTTTGTAAGCCCGCTTCACCTTGCACTTTAAAGAATCTGTAGGTCCTCCTGGATCCAATGACGGTCGGACCCTACACTTGGATTTAATTCCCAATATCTGTCCTCCATCTGTGCACTCGACCTATCTGAATTCAAATATGATGGTCATCGGGAATTCTCAATGGGATCCAATGATCACTGTCACTTCTCCTCCCGAGCTTACACATCCTCTTGACTTGGTATAATTTCTAATTTTCAAAGGCCTCGACCTTTGATTCGTCTAAGATCCTGAGTACACTATCTCTCTTGAGCTTTGGCAATGAGTTAACCTCATCCCTGCTACACACCTACGCACTGTGTGTGACTCTGTGTTAATCCTCTTGAGCTTACGTTGTTCTTGTTTTTCCATTGCTGCACACTCTGATCTTTCCATCAATGAAACGCACACTCTGCCTGTAAACATTCCAACAATCTCCCCCTTTGGCATTGATGGAAACCCTGAACGACTACGCTAATCTGCTTGGACCTCCAATTGTAGCATCCGATCCAGACCACTCCTTTTCTCCCCCTTTGACATCAATGTCAAATAAAACATTCTCCCCCTGAGTTGTTGCAGTATTTTTAGGAGGTATCAGATATTAAACCAACACAAACTCCCCCTCACAGGATGGACTCTCTTATTTGAGGCCTATAGAATATTTGTATCTAAGCCATAGTCTTCTCCTTCTGATTCTTGGACCTGCTCATCTTCATCTTCAACTATGTCCTCTGTAGCAGACTCAATATTTCTCACCTCTCTTACTAGGACTCCTTCATCAACCTTTTCTTGTCATAACTAGATGAATCCCCCTGTAACTATTTTCTCTCTGCTTCTGATTGTTCTCCTCCTTTGTTTCTAAAAAGATTAGCTTTCCCTGACAAGGTATTTCCTCTTATTATCTCTACAGAATGTCATGTATATATTTTTGTACATCAGAATGTTGTTGTTGCGAATGTCGTTGTCCTACTTGAACACTACACAATTGTAGTTTGTACTTTTTAAATAACCCTTGGATCTCCCCATTGATTCTCATCGATCTCTATTACTGCAATTTCATTTTTATTCCATGGTGCATATAATCCAAGGCTTTTATGACCATATTCAATCACAAGAAAAAACCACTACAACCACTCTCATACCTACTTTTCTTTTTCACAGATGAAGAACCCATATCAGGTTTCTTAGGAGTACTGATTTCTTCCTTGTTGTATCCAATACCAGATTTGTCATTTGGTGATCTCTGACTATCCAAGAGCTTATGCAGGGTCATGGAGCTCTTTAAGAACTTGCTTTGGGTGTTTTAATTCTCAACCTTCAAAACTTCAGCTTCCATCTTATGACATGATTCTTCTTCTACTTATTTCATGAGATTGATGCTAACTGAACATTCATTTATTGTATCTATGTCTTCGTCTTTACTTGCAGGGGAGGATTCAATATCAACATCATTATTTTTCCTTATGCCTTTATTCACCACTTGTCCTTAGTTTACATTTACCTTACACTCTTTGGACGTGAACACCTCTTCACTGTCTCTGTCACACTTTTGACTTGTATTGAGAAAATTATTTTTCGGACCATCCAGAAGCAGAACATACTGAGCATCTTCTTTGTGATTACTCAAACTCACCATCCCTCTATCCTTGATTTTACCTGGTTCATCATTTTCAAGGATCACATTTCCTATTTTTCTTTTACTTATGGACAAAAGCTTATCGTTGTCTCTAGTCATGTGTTTGGAACATCCACTGTCTATATTCTTGGAGGCCTTTTATTTTTGAGTTGAAAATGCTAGACCACATTTTTCACTATCTTTCCTTTTCCATGTGTTGGTCTTTCTATCTAAGAACTTTATCCTTGGATCTGCTTTGTAATTCTTCAGATGGAATTTTCCATCTTTGTGGCGAAAGTTGTGACAGTTATAGCATTCAATCTCATTGTTCAATAGGTCAAAGTTATTGTTGCAGCGTTCTCTACTCATTGACTGTTTATTATTTCTTGACCTCCTCAGTTACATGTCTCTAGACTTAATTTGACAATTTGCAATCTGTGATGGTTTGTTACCTGGCTGTATCATTCTTTGTTGTTTATTCCTTGGAAATCTTAATTGCTCATGTCTAAGTCTTAAGGAACAATTTACAACTTTGTGACCAAAGTTAGAACAATAGAAACAATATCCATGAAAAAAATCTTTGTACCTAGAAAATGGTTGTCTTCTTTGAGAAAATTGATTTCTTCCATGCTGATGATTTCCTTGAGCAGGGAGTGTATTATTTCCTTGTTCTACAGATTAAGTTCTGACACCTTTTTCTTTACTCCTCCTGGGTAATCGATTATCTTCCTTTGTTTCTGCATGTTTGTTGTCATCATTGTTTGTAGATTTGACAAACTTGACGAAGTCTTTGTTTCTTGGATGACCACTACTTGATCCCTCTTCATAACCAAAACCTGTTTTCAGCTTTAGATTCCTTTGCTGATTCATAATAGTGGTTAATCCTTTTGAGGCTTTGATACTTGACATATTCTAATGATACAAGGATTGAAACTTCTCCAACTCTTTCCTAGTTTTCACTACTTCTTCCTCCAGAACTTTACATCTTGCCTTCTTTTCTGATAACTATTGTTTCAGAATGTCCTCGATTTTCATTGCCTATTCTAATTTCACTTTTAGCAGGGAAAAGTCTTCATCGGGTTGTTTACTGTCTTTCTTGAACTGTATCATCAATTGTTTTTGTTTTCTGTTCTTAATTAGGAGTCTGTCAATCTCTTCCAGTGCATTGATCAGTTCTCCTTCCATATCAACCACAATTTCTTCTTCATTATCCTCACTTCCTGTGATTTTATTATCATAATACTCTTTGGCCATAAGCATGAAGTCATTTAGTTTATTTCCAATAGAGGATTCATTGTCTTCATCATCTGAAGGATCATCATCATTGTCTACACATAAACTTTTCTTTCTATCAAATCTTTTGGATTTGTAATTTTCTTCACCTTCAGAGTTCTGGTCCTTCTTCTTGTGTGGACACTTATTTGCAAAGTGACCTATATTACAACATTTAAAAAATTTGAAGGGAAGATTGCCTTGATATTTTCCTGATCCTTTCTTTAACCTTCTCACAGTGTTTTCCTCAATATCATCTAAATTTGAATCAATATTCTCGTCTGCTTTAAAAGATGCTTCTCTAGTAATGGATTTATCTTTGTTGATTCTCATTTCACATGCAGTTAGAGTTCCTAGGAGTTGATCAATGGACAGAGTTTTAAGATCATTTAGTTCTTCTATTGCAAAGACTTTTGGATTAAATTTATCAAGCAAAGATCTTAAAATCTTTTGAACTAAAATTGATTCTTCAATCTTCTCACCAAGACCCTTCATGGAATTCACCAGTTCTTCAACTCTTAAAAAATACTTGCTAACTGTTTCATCCTCATTCATCTTTAGTTGTTCAAACTTCAACCTAAGTGTTTGAAGTTTGGCATCTTTTACTTTGTTATTTCCTTCATAGCTGCTAATGAGTTTGTCCCACATTTCTTTGGTAGTTTGAAGATGCATCACCTTTACAAACTTGACTTCTGCAAGTCCATTCAAGATAACATTCATTCCCTTAGCATTAAAGCTAAATTCTAACTTATCATCCTTGGAGGCTAGCACAACAGGCTTTATGTATCCAGTCTCTACTACATCCCAAACATCAACACCTAAGGCCATTAGGTATGTTCTCATTCTAACCTTCCAAAAGGCAAAATTTGTTCCATCAAACAAAGGAGGCTTAGTGACTGAATTGCCTTCATGACTTGTCATGTTTAAGATTATAGATCTACCTTTAGATAAAAGGAACCTGGATCTGATACCATATGTTGGACAACTGAGGGGGGGGGGTTGTGAATTAGTTGTTACCATGCTTAAAAAATTATGCTTATTTTAAACTCTTTATAGAGCACTCAATGACAATCACAATAATGCATATAGGTAAGCAATAGAACATTCGACATCAGTCACACATATGAAATATACAGAGATAGATATTTCTTTAGGACACCCATAAAGGGTAAAAACCTCTTCTTCTTGGTATGATAAGTAATCTTTACATTCTGTACATTATCATAAATATGAGCATCAACTCATTGTGAGGCTACAACCTCTGTTTTACAAGCTGCAACTTGCTGAGAGCACCAACTCTCTATTTTCTCTAGCACTGACTAGAAGGAAGCACCAACTCCCTGAGTGTTCCAGCACTGACTGGATGGAAGCACCTACTTCCACTTATACAAGCACCAACTTGTTTGAGAGCACCAACTCCTTGGTTTATCTAGAACCCACTAGAAGGAAGCACCAACTCCCTGACTGTTCCAGCACCAATTGGATGGAAGCACCAAATTCTAGTCACACAGGCACGAACTTGTATAACAAAGAATAACAGTTCTCCCTTGCACCACCCTACCACCCTGGTTTCTCTGGCTACAACCAGATGGAAGCTACAACTCCCTGTGCTCAAGCACCCACTTAAACCTCTGAGGACAATAGTCCTCCCTAGCACCTCCCTACCACCCTGATTATAAATATTTTCTACTAAAACTTATTACAATGTTTCAATAGTTGTCATTGGCTTAGCAGGCTTATCACTATTCTGTTATGCTACTCTGCTCTCCTATATCAGTGTCTCTCTGCCTACATCTTCTTTCACTTTTTGATCTTCTTCTTTTCTCTACAAGTGCACCTCAACCTTCTTTTACTATCTCAGCTATGCATATTTTTTCTTTGCTTTTGTTGCATTTATTCTCTTCGTCTTATTTTGATTCTATTAATTACACCTCTTCTCTGTATTTCAGCTCATGCCCACAGCATGTTATTTCCCATGTGTAAGTCCTCTCCACAACAACAACCATCTCTTCTCTGTTCTTCATATTTATACTATCTGTGCACCTTCTTCTTCCTCCATGCACAATGCCTCTGCATGTTCTTCACCGTGCCATGGTTTTTCTCATCGGGTTGTTCACTACCACTCCAGTTTTTCTCTGCTTCACTCGATCAAGCCTCAAAAAGAAAAAACTGCACCTCGCTTCTATATATGCCTCATTTGTTACTCATCTCTAAGTTTTATCTCACATTGTGCATACCGTAATTTTCCCTTTCTTACAATTCAACTCCTTTTTCCTTCAGAACATCCAACCACACACAATCATTGCATGTTTCTTTTAACCACTCCCTCTGCAGTTACACCTCGAATATTCTTGTGAAAAAATGCACAGTAACTGAATCGCCAACCGTCCAAGAACTAGGATTCGGTTCTGCTAACTTAATCATAACTGATTGATTACCGATGAGGTGAGATAGTAACCCTTTGATCAAGATTCTAATTAACCAGCACTATTGGATTAAATTCATAGGATTTCAAGTTTATCTCATATGCCCACTAGCTATGACCAAGCGCTAAATAGAATTTGAATTTCATGATTTCACATCTTGGCATTCCTGTGATGAAGGGTCTTGACACTCCAAGTCGCGATCGCCAAGACTCTGAGATGGAGCTTAGCACCGCTAGTTTCTTCCTCTCACATGACCACCGATGGTGACCACAAGCTGTGCCAAAAGGTGCTTTGTATTTCATGAACTTATCAACTTTATCGAGCCTGATCAACGGTCGAGATATCCAATGATCCGATGGTCTAGATCTCATCGTGATATCACATATCAAGATTCCTATGATGAAGGATCTTGATAATCCAAGTCGTGATCACCGAGACTCTGAGATGGAGCTTAACACCACTAGCTTCTCCCTCCATCTTCTGCAGATGTAACTACTGACTGTGACCACAGCCTTATTCGAAAATGCATTTCACACTTTTGCATATCGGGTATTCTGTGATGAGTCCTCTCGACTCTCCATGTCACGAACTTTGAAATAGAGCTTTGGTTCTCTAGCTATGCTCTCTAGCTCTCAACAATGTGACCACAAGATACAACCACTCGCCAATCAAATGAGCACTTATCTCCTTTGACTTTCCAGTCAGCGAAATGATGATCTTTCGCCATGTGTCCTATGGAACCAATGATCTATGACTGTCCTCCATGGACGACAAGGATTCCTTCATAGTTTTGGAGATTTGGATGACTCTTGGTCTTATCCGCCTTGCAGCTTCACCATATCTAATGGTTGTTGGTCCTTCGCAATTACTCCAGATCTGACGGCCCAGATCTTATCACGATTTTTCATATCACGAGTTGGAAGGTTAGAGAACTTCCTTCCTTTGACCTTTTAGTTAGAGAAATGATGATCTGTGACCACGTGTCCTGCTCGAAGATGGATGACCCTCCTTCTTTTGGGATTTTGTAATCCCACCTCACCTTGCACTTTAAAGAATGTACAGGTTATCCTGGATCCAACAATGGTCGGACCCCATGCTCATATCTAATGCCCGAGATCTGTCCTCCATCTGCGCACTTGACCTATATTAATTCAGATCTGATGGTCATCAGGAATTCTCAATGGAATCCAATGATCATTGTCGCTTCTCCTCCTGAGCTTACACATCCTCCTAACTTGGAATAATTTCTAAGTGTCAAAGGCCCCAACCTTTGATCCATCTAAGATTCTGAGTATGCTATATCTCTTGAGCTTTGGAAATAAGTTAACCTCATCCCTGGTGCACACCTACACACTGCGTGCGACTCTGCGCTAATCCTTCTAAACTTACGTTGTTCCTATTTTTCCATCGCTTCACACTATGATCTTTCCATCAATGATAAGCACACTCTACATGTAAACATGCCAACACTGTTGAAGTACTCATCGTAGGTATCAGATATAATCCCCCTAACAGGATGGACTGTCTTAGGTGTGAGACGGGATGACACCCATCTTCTGACAAAGATATTCAAATGGTGTTTTGGCTAGGGGTTTAGTAAAGATATCTGCAATTTATTCTGTGGTTGGAATGTAATGAACCTGAACCATCTAATTGGTGACCTGCTCTCTCAAAAAATGGTATTTTATGGGAATATGGTTGGTCTTGGAGTGAAGTAAAGGATTCTTTGACACACTTATGGCACTAGTGTTATCATAATGAATTGGGATTGGTGCAGTATATGTGACCTCCAAGTCTGCAAGTGTCTGAATCATCCATAATACCTGAGTGCAACAGGTAGAAGAAGCAATGTATTCTGCCTCTGTAGTTGATAAAGAAATGAAACCTTGTTTTTTTCTCAACCACACTACTAGATAATCTTCTAAGAAGAACCACCTCCACTGGTTCTTTTCCTTTCATCCATGCAGTTATCCCAATTATCATTTGAGTAGAACGATAATTGAAAATTCTGATTCTTAGGATACCATAGGCCATAGTTCATTGTTTCTTTAAAATATCTGAATATCCTTTTGACAGCTAGCAAATGACTCTGTTTAGGTGTAGACTGATATCTTCCTACCATTCCAACGGCATGCATTATGTCTGGACGTGATGCTATGATGTACAGTAGGCTGCCTATCATTGACCTATATGAACTTTGATCAACATCAAGCGAGTCATCATCCTTTCTTAATTTTCATCCAATATCCATAGGTGTGCCCACAGGTTTAGAATCTTCTATTTGAAACCTTTTCAACATTTCTCTTATATATTTTTCTTGAGAAATGAACATTCCTTCAGACCTTCGAGGAATTTGCAAACCAAGAAAAAATGACAGTTCACCTATCATAGACATTTCAAATTCAGACTCCATGGAAGAAGAAAACCATTGTACTAATGATTCCTTATTACATCTGAAGATGATGTCATCTACATAGACCAACACGATGAGTAAATCATCACCATTTGTTTTGATATATAGGTTATTGTCAACTGTTCCTCTCTTGAACCCTTTGTATTGGAGATACGTATCCATTCTATGATACCAGACATGAGGGGCTTTCTTTTAACCATATAAATCCTTCTTCAGCTTGCATACAAGGTCAGAGTTATCAGACAATTCGAAACCATCTGGTTGTTCCATATATACTTCTTATTTTAAATCTCCATTTAGAAAATCTAACTTGACATCCATTTGATAGAATTTAAATCGTTTATGACAAGCATAGGCAAGAAATATTTTGATCTCTTTTAGTCATGCTACTGGCACAAATGTTTCATCAAAATCTAGTCCTTCTATTTGAGCATATCCCTTACAGACCAATCTAGCTTTGTTCTTGAGAACTTGTCCCTTCTCATTCATTTTGTTCTTAAAGATCCATTTGGAACCAATGATATTTTTACGTTCAGGTCTAAGAACCAACTCCCATGTATTGTTTTGCTCAATCTAGTCAAGTTCATCATTCATGCCTTTAACCTAATGGTCATCTTTTATAGCTTCATTGAAATTCTTGGGTTCTAGCATGGATTTGAAAGCTATATGTGATTGTTCAGTCTTCTTGATTATATCTCTTCTGGTTTGTACATCCTTGTCTTTCTCACCAATTATCAGACTTGCAGGATGATTCTTTTGAGTGATTCTAGAGGAGGAATTTGATGTTGCCTGCTAATTTGAGTCTGTCTGAATATTTTCATCTTCATCTGGCTCAGAGTCTTCTTGTTCTAATTCTTGGACATGTTCTTCTTCAACTTCATCTATATCCATTGTTGTTGATTCAATATTGTTGACCTCTCTTACTAGGATTCCTTCATCAAATTTTGTGTCAATACAGTCAACCAGTCTATGCAGCCTCTTATTATAACATATGTATCCTTTACTGTTTGTAGAATACCCTAAGAATATTCCTTCAACAGCTCTGTCATCATACTTGCCAAGGTTCTCATCATTATTCTTTATGTAACACTTACTCCCAAAGACTTTGAAGTGTTTGATTGAAGTAGGTCTCCCAAACCACAGTTCATAAGGTGTCTTGTCAGTGTGTGGTATGAGGTGTTCTTTGTTAAGAACGTGGATTGTTGTGTGTATTGCTTCTACACAGTATGCTTGACCAATGTTCTTCTCATTCATCATTGACCTGGCCATTTGATGCACTGTTTTGTTTTTCCTCTCAACTACTCCATTTTGTTGTGGAGTTCTTGGGATTGTGTATTCTCTCTTGATCCCATGTTTATCACAGAATTCCTTGAACTCACTTGACATAAATTCGCCTCCTCTGTCTGATCTTACAACCTTTAACCTCTTGCCTGTTTGATTCTCAGTTAAAGCCTTAAATATTTTAAATTTCTCAAATGCTTTAGTTTTTTCTTTGAGAAAGGCAACCCAAGTGAGTCTGGAGTAATCATCAATGATCAACATGAAGTAGTTTTCTTTCTTTGTGCCTTCCTATCTTGATGGTCCACATAAATCCATATGAACTAGTTGGAGTGGTTTCTCTATTGAAGTAAAGCTCTTGGATTTAAAGTGTGTCCTAGTTAGCTTTCCTACTTGGCAGTGTTTACACATAGAATCTTGTGGCTTTGATATTCTTGGAAGATCTTTTACTGCCTCAAGATTTTTGATATTTATTAAATGATCAAAGTTTAGATCTCCAAGTCTCCTATGCCATAACTAGATCGCATCATGTTTTCATAGATTTAACTCTTCTCTATCTTCTTTCAGCACATATACAGTATTTTATGTCCTTATGCCTTTAGCCACCACTTGTCCTGAGTTTACAGACTTTATCTTGTAGTCCTTGGAAGTGAACACCACTTCACATCCTTTGTCACACATTTGACTTACACTGAGCAGCTTATGTTTCAGCCCATCTACAAGAAAAACATCTTGGTATTTTCCTCTTCCATTACTTAAACTCACCATCCCTTTACCCTTGATTTTACCTAGAGAATCATTACCAAAGGTTATGTTTCCTGATTTACCTTCACTTAGAGATAGAAACTTACCTTTGTCTCCCTTCATATGTTTGGAGAATCCACTGTCTATATACCAAGGGTTATTTTTTCTTTGAGTTGACAACACCAATCCACACTTGTCACTTTCTTTCTTCTTCCAACCCTTGATATTTTTAGCAGAGGGATTTAGATCTGGTTCATAGTTCTTTAAGAGATAGTCACCATATTTATGTCCATAATTATGACAGATGTAACATTCTGGTTCATTAAATAAGGGATCATAACAATTTTTATGCTTAACCTGTGTCCTTGTCCCATCCATCAAGTGACTTACAGTCTATGATGGTTTGTTACTTGGCTATCTCATTCTCAGTTGTAGAAGCTATCTATACCTTGAATGTCTTGATTTCTCATATCTCAATTTTAAAGAACAGTTTACAACTTTATGACCAAAGTTAGAACAGAAAAAAAAATATCCATAGAGAAAACCTTGGTACCTAGAAAATGGTCAAGTCTTCTTTGAGAAGGTCAATTTCTTCCATGCTGATGATTTATTTGATCTATATTTTCAGTTCTGGAACCTCTTTCGTTACTCCTCCTGGGCCCTTGATTATCGTCTTTTGTTTCTGTAGGTTTTTTGTTGTCATAGATGGTAGATTTGACAAACTTCATAGGTTCATTGTTACTTGGCTCACCACTACTTGATCCCTCTTCATAACCCAAACTTGTTTTCATCTTTGGGTTCCTTTGCTGATTCAGAATGGTGGTGAATCATTCTGAGGCTTTGATACTTGACAAATTCTAATGATACAAGGCTTGAAACTTCTCCAACTCTTTCCTAGTTTTCACTACTTCTTCCTCCAGAGCTTCACATCTTGCCTTATTTTCTGATAACTGTTGTTTCAGAATGTCTTCGATTTTCTTTGCCTATTCTAATTCCACTTTTAGCAAGGCAAAGTCTTCATGAGGTTCTTTACTTCCTTTCTTGAACTGTATCAACAATTTTTTTTTCTTTCTCGCCTTATTTCTGAGTCTGTCAAGCTCTTCTAGTGCACTGATCAATTCTCCTTCCAGGTCAACCATAGCTTCTTCATCATCAACATTACTTTATGAGTCTTTATTATCATAATATTCTTGGGTCATAAGCGTGAATTCATTTAGTTTATCATCAATATAGGATTCATTGTCTTCATCATCTGAAGGATCAACATCATTGTTTACAAAAAGACTTTTCTTCTTAAAATTATTCTCTTTAAAGAAATTTTTGTGTTGGTGTTTGTCCTCATCATCATATGTCTGATCCTTTCTTTTGTGAGTATATTTATTTACAAAATGACCTATCTTACCACAGTTGAAACATTTGAAAGGCAGTTTACCTTTGTATTTGCCTAATCACTTCTTTAGTCTTCTCACAAATTTTTCTTCAATTTCATTAGGCTTAGAATCCTCATTATTATCTGCCTTAAATGATGCTTCTCTAGAGGTGGGTTTATCTTTAAATATTCTCATTTCATATGCAGTCAACATTCCAAGAATTTGATCAAACGCCAAGGCCTTTATATCACTAAGTTCTTCTATAGCAGATACCTTCGAGTTGAACCTATCTGGTAGAGATCTCGAAATTTTCTGAACTAAAGAAGGTTCCTCATTTTTTTCACCAAGTGCCTTCATTGCATTTACCAGTTCTTTAACTCTTAGAAAGTACTTTCCAACAATTTCATCCTCTTTCATCTTCAGCTTTTCAAACTGTACTCTGTAGGTTTGAATCTTGGCATCCTTTACCTTCTCATTACCTTCATAACTACTAATGAGTTTGTCCCACATTTCTTTGGCAGTTACTATGTGCATAACTTTCACAAATTCTTCTTCTGCAAGCCCACTCAAGATAGCATTCATAGCCTTAGCATTGAAGCCGAATTCTAGCTTGTCATCCTTATTAGCTAGTACAATTGGATTTACTTAACTTGACTCTACCACATCCCAGACATCTGCACCTAAATCCATTATGTACGTTCTCATTCTAACTTTCTAGAAGACAAAGTTTGTTCCATTGAACATAGGGGCCTTATTGGTTGAAGTTCCTTCATCGCTTGACATATTTAAGCTCTAGGATCTACCCTTAGATAAAAGGGGTCGAATCTGATACCAATTGTTGGACAACTGAAAGGGAGGGTGAATAAGTTGTTACCAAGCTTAAAAACTTATGTTCATGTTAAAATTCATTACAGAACTCTCAATGTTGATTACAATAATGTAGGGAAGTAAACAATAGAACATTCATCATCATTCACACACGTGAAATACATAGAGACAAATATTTCTTGAGGAAACCCATAAAGGGTAAAAACCTATTCTTCTTTATATGATAAGTATTCTTTACATTCTACACATTATCATACATATGAGCTCCAACTCATTGTGAGGCTACCTCTGTTTTGCAAGCTTCGTCTTGCTGAGAGAACCAACTCTATGTTTTCTCTAGTACCTACTAGAAAGAAGCACCTACTCCCTAAGTGTTCCAGCACCAATTGGATGGAAGAACCAACTTCCAATCACACCGGCACCAAGCTGTATAGCAGAGAAAATCAGTTCTCCCTTGCACCACCCTGCCACCGTAGTTTCTTTGGCTGCAACCAGATGGAAGCTACAAGTCCTTGCTTTCAAGCACCTACTTGAAAATATGAGGACAATGATCCTCTATATAACCTCCAAACCACCCTTGAATGTTAAACTTTGGTCTCTATGAAATTCTTATAGTGATTCAATAGATGTCATGAGCTTACCAGGCTTATCACTGTTCTCCCATGCTTCTCTGATCAATCTCCTTTTTAGTTTTATGTTCTTCTCATCTATACTAGCATGCATGGCTTAGTTTCCTCTTGTTATTATGTGCTTCTATTCCTACACATTGTGTTTCTCCATGCATGCATTGCTCCCCTTCACAACAACACCATCTTTTCTTTGTTCTACGTTTTTCTTTTATGCCCTCTATCTGAATCATTCTGCATGCCCTGCCTCACTCTTCTTCAACTCCTATGGCAGTTATCCACCTGCAATCATCATCACTAGGCATTATGTTGAGATTCCTTAGCCTCTCTAGTAGACGAGACTCTTAAAATTCTCTTCCATCTGTCGAGCTAATCCTTTCTACTGCAGTTACAGGCTTTGATCCAATGGCAGATGTCTTGGGACTCTCTGTCTTCTCTTGCGCAGTCGAGGTAATTATTTCTGCTACAGTTGCAGGCTTCACTCCACTAAAAAATGTCTTAGGACTGTGTGTCTTCTCTATCTCTTATCACTTATTCACCTATATCACAAAAATGTGCATTTCATTAAATAACGGGTTGATCTAGAAGGCTAGTATTCTTGCGATGAGATCAATGGTCAAGATTCAATTTCGGACCCCCCTTGTCATTCTGAATTTAATG